>CM069910.1:58480678-58715863 GCA_036172215.1 Camellia granthamiana
ACAACAAAGCCATGTGCAATGGGCCATGAACTAAACAAGTAAGCATGCAAGGCATGTAACACCAATGTTAATGACACACATGCAACAACATGAAAGGCATAACACATGTAAATATGCAAAGCACCTTAACACAAGAAGCATGCCAAATACGATGACACTTAAACATGCAACATGTTAATAGACTAAGTACCTAAACATACAAACATGTATAGCATGCAACAACATGCCAAAGGGATGGTCTTAAACTAATTTGGACAGCTCTCTACTAGGTCCAAAACAGTGGCCAAATGCCATGGAGATGAAGGCTAAGACACACACAATCATGCATGCACACAAGGTCCAACACTTAGGCACCAAAGAGCAACTTTTAAGCACACTTAAAAGATGATAAACATGGATACATGGCATGCATAGAAAGCTCTGAAATCATGTTATAGAAGGTGCAAAACCAAATAAACAAGATAAACCAAGCATGCAACAATGGTCTAAAACTCAAGGCAAGCCAAGGGGGATTACATGGTAGCTATACAAAGCAAAGCATGGATGATCCAAATGACCCAAAACAGACCTCAAGCACACTAAAACATGCACAAAAGCTTCACAAAGCTAAGCCAAAACAAGTAAGCATAGTGGTCTAAATGCTAGACACATGTTAAGGCAATTCATGGCATTACAAGACAAGTATGCATAGCAAGCATGGTGTGTCTAAACCAAGTAAAAACAGTGCTAAATCATGGCAAAATAAGCACAAATAACACTTAAGACATGGCCAACATGTACTTAAAAATGATGCTCACACATGAGGCTAAAATAGCACTTTTGAAGACAACAAGGAGAGGGGATGGCCCTCTCCTTCTTAGGACCTTAAACCACCATCCTCACCACTGAAATCCCTCAAGATTTCAGTGGTGAGGAGGCCCAAACAAGGTGGTCCCGGAGCTCACCAAAAATAGCACAAAATGGGGCCAAACAAGGCCTAAGAGGGGGTAAACGACCCCAAACACAAAAGTGTCCTTAATTAAGTATCTTAAACACAAAAAAAAACAGAACTTTTTTATGTTATACACAAAGCTCAAAACAGCAAGAAAGACAGGCTAAAAGCTTGTGCAAAAACGGGGAATAAAGAGGGTAAAGTGTGCTCACCCTTGTAGCTCAGCAAAACAGCCCCTTTTCTGGACCAAAACCAGCTCCTTTAGCCTCTGAAAATGGCCCCCAAGATCCTTAGAGTAGTGGTGGAGGTGTTAGGATAGGAGGTGGTGTGTAATGGAGCAAGAACAATGGAGTTTGGAGCTTGGAATGTAGAGATATGGAGGGAAGTGTATGGTTTTTGTCTTAGACAAATTTCTTGGAACCCTTAAAATGGAAGAGGAGCTCTTCTATTTATAGAGAAGATGGAGGCTTGAAGCTTCTAAGAGAAGCTAAGCAAAAAAAGGGTCAAGAGGGTCAAGGGGGTCAAGCTTCTTGGAGAAGCTAGGCAAAGGGGTCAAGCTTCTCTTAGAAGCTTGGAGCAAAGGGTTCAAGCTTCTTGGAGAAGCTAGAACAAGGCTGCAAAAGGTGCAAGCTTCTCTTGGAAGCTTAGAAGGGTTCAAGCTTCTTGGAGAAGCTAGAACAAGGGTGCAAAAGGTGCAAGCTTCTCTTGGAAGCTTAGAAGGGTTCAAGCTTCTTGGAGAAGCTTGGAGCAAAGGGTTCAAGCTTCTTGGAGAAGCTAGAACCAAGGTTCAAAAGGTTCAAGCTTCCTCAAGAAGCTAAAACCAAGGGTTCAAAAGGTTCAAGCTTCCTCAAGAAACTAAAACCAAGGGTTCGAAAGGTTCAAGCTTCCTCAAGAAGCAAAAACCAAGGGTTCGAAAGGTTCAAGCTTCCTCAAGAAGCTAGAACCAAGGGTTCAAAAGGGTCAAGCTTCCTCAAGAAGTTAAAACAGGGGGTTCAAAAGGTTCAAACCCTCTCAAGAAAAGGCCTCGGCCAGAAAAGGTGGCTAATCGGCCAACAAAGTTGGCCGACCGACCTCAAAATGTGCCGACCGACCATCAATAGTGCCGACCGGCCATCACCAATGGCCGATGGCAACAAAACACTGGCCGGTGGCCTCTAGCCATGGCCGGTGATGTGTGGGGATGCCTCACAAGGCATTCTTGCCCCTCAAAGGCAAAACACAAGTGTTTGGTGCAAAACCAAACACCGAACAGTCGAGTTGAGAGATCTTGAGGCAAGGCGCATAGCCGAGACCTCCGGGAACTCAAGACAAACACAAACATGGATGATCACCAAGTGTTCAAACGATGACGTCCAAGTCTTAAGGACTGTCAAAAATGGGGTGTCTACAGTTACGACCGATCTTGGTGTTGGAAAACTGCATTGACTAACCGTTGGTAGGTGGCCCCCGCATTCTTTAGTCTGAACGGCATGACACGGTAATGGTAAGTACCCCGGTCGGTGATGAAGGATGTGTGTTCGCGATCGGCTAAGTGCATCATGATTTGGTTGTATCCGGAGAAAGCATCCATAAAGCTGAGCATTTGGTGCCCGGCCGTGGCGTCGACCAGCAGATCAATGCGGGGAAGTGGATAGCTATCCTTGGGGCAAGCTCGGTTCAGGTCAGAGTAGTCGACACAGAGACGCCACTTGCCGTTGTTCTTGCGGACTAGAACCACGTTGGACAGCCACTTAGGATAATCCACATTTTGGATGAATTGAGCCTCGAGGAGTTTGTCGACCTCTGCAGCTATGAGATTATTACGTTCTGGGTGGAATATACGCTGTTTTTGGCGGTAAGGTCGGAAATGGGGCTCGATGCTGAGGCGGTGAGTGATGAAGGAGGGGTCGATGCCTGGCATATCTGAATGGGTCCACGCAAAGACGTCATTGTGCTCGGTCAAAAGGGCAGTGAGGTCCGCTTTTGCTTGGGGGGATAATTGGCTGCCAATCTTGGCGATTTTTAGCGAGTTGGTGGGGTCAATAGGAACCTCAACGAGCTCTTTCACCGGTTCGCCTCTGATCAGCTCGTCCTCATCCCGGACGTCAAGTCCTTCAATGATCATCGCCTCCTTCAGTTTGACTTCTTTAAGTGAGGCCACATAGCACTCCCTGGCCACGGTCTGTTCTCCCCTGACTGTTCCGACCCCGAGATCGGTAGGAAACTTGAGGGCAAGATGATAGGTGGATGTGATGGCTTGGAAGGCGTTGAGGGCGGTGCGGCCGAGGATGATGTTGTAAGCAGATGGGCAATCAACCACCAGGAAGGGGAGTAGCTTCGTGGTTTGCCGTGGGTATTCGCCGATTGTTATGGGGAGATCGATAGAACCAATGAAGGTCACGCGGTCGCCAGTGAAGCCGACAAGAGGGGTTTGGAGCGGAGACAGGCTTTCTTCCCCTATCTTGAGCTGGCGGAAGCAGTTGAGGAAGATAATGTCTGAGGAACTGCCGTTGTCGATGAGAACCCGTCTGACCTTGTAGTTGGAGAGGACGGCCGAGATGACGAGGGGATCGTCATGTGGGTAGCGGATGCCCGTGCAGTCGGCGTCCGTAGAGGTGATGGGCTCTGTCCATTGCTTGGGCTGTTTGGAGGGGCGGTCAACCGTGGCTACTGACTTGTCGGAACCTTGCCGTATTTTTCTAAGTTCTGCCTTCTGAGCTGAGTGTGACGGTCCCCCGCAAGCAAGACCGCCTGCGATAACTCTGATTTCGCCAACAGGTGGAGGTGGATTAGCTTGTGGCCGGGGTTGTTGGGGGGGTCGGTCGTGGCCTTGATTTGGTTGAGCGGGATACCGTGGCGGGGTGTGCCGGCGATTGTCTCTGTGGGGTTCGGTTCTTTGTCTTTGCTGAGGGCGGGTGTCTGTGAATCGGCTTAGACGCCCCTGGCGGATGAGGGTCTCCACCTGATCCTTGAGGTTGATGCAATCGTCAGTGTTATGACCATGGTCCTGGTGAAAACGACAATATTTGGACTGGTCTTTCCGGTGGGATGGATTCCGTGGAGGGATAGGCCACTTGAGGGGGTAGTCCCGTTGGATCTGGTTAAGGACATGTTCCATGGGAGAATTGAGAGGTGTATACCGCTCGAACCGACCGGGTGGTCGGATTGGTGCTGACGGGTCGGCGCGAGGGGGTCTGTCGGTATAGCGGGGTGTTTGGTTATGATGCTGGGCGTTGCTGGGTTCTTGGTCTTTTCTTTTTTCTCTGGGGGTCGGATGTTTAGCTGTTGAGTCCTGCCGAGCGGCTAGTGAATCCTCGGCATTCATGTATTTTTGGGCTTTGGAGAGCAGTGCTGCCATGGAGGTCGGGGGGTTCTTAGAGAGGGAGAAGAGGAAATCGGATGACCGCAGACCGGCCATGAAGGCTGTAAGGATGACTTTATCGTCATTTTCGACAACTTGCAGGGCTTCGGTGTTGAAGCGAGTAACGAAGCTCCGCAGTGATTCCCCCTCGGTCTGACGGATATTGAGAAGTTGCATCGCCGGACGTCGCTGTCGCTAGGCTCCGATGAAGTGGCTCAAGAAAGAGTCACTGAGATACTGAAAAGTGGAGACCGAGTCTGGTGGCAACTGGCTAAACCATAGCCGAGCCGACCCCCTCAGTGTCACGAGAAAAGCCCGGCACATGATTTCGTCAGGGAAGGCGTGGAGGATCATGAGGGTGTGGTAGGTCTCCAGGTGGTCGATCGGGTCGGTCGTTCCGTCAAAGGAGTCGATGGTGGGCATTTTGAACTTGGCGGGCAGGGGTTTGTCTCGGATGGAGGCGACGAATGGGGAGTTTGTCATGGTAAAGGGCTTATGTTGGATATTCTGCATAACCCCTTGGAGCTGGAGCTTCATGGCTCGGAGTTCAGCGTCCCAAAGGGGAATGTTGTCACCCCCAGAGGGAGACAGGTGTTGGACGCTGCTGGCTTCTCCCTCGGGGGCTGGTGCTGCGACCGATGGACGTAGGGGTGGAGGTGGTGGATGTATATGTGGGTGAGGGGGTCGCAAACCTCCCGGGTTGAGGGGATCGGGTTGTGGGATAGTATGGCCCGGAGTTTGTTCTGGATGGGGTGGAATATCCGGAGGTGGTGGAGGAATAGGGAGGTTTCTCTGGAGCAGGGCATTGATTAAGGCTTGGTTTTGTTCGGCCATGCGGTTGATGCTGTTGGTGAGCTCGATGAAGTACTGTGGTGGGTTGTTTGGATTGGGAGGGTCAGTTTGGTGATCGGTAGCATTATGGTGGGAGGCCATGTATCTAGTCGTGACCATACACTCGACGGGTGGAGTGTAGAAATTACTGGAACAGGGTCTCCGGCGGCAATGAACACAACTGGCGCACGGATCAACCAGTTCCCACAGACGGCGCCAGCTGATGATACAGTTCGTTCTGGTGAATGGACTAGACCGAATCCAAGCTCCTCAAGCCCACTGGATAACCTGCAAACAAGTCCAACGGGGAACGGGGTAGTCCCCCGGCGAACCCTCCGGTGTGCGAATTAGAAGAGAAAGTAGACAATGTAGAGAGAGAGAGAGAGAGATAGGAAAACTTAACCTTCTTCTTGTCTTCCAACTTTGCTCATATCCTTTGGTAATCATTTGACTGTCCCTGCCGTTTTGACCTTCCCGCCGAAAGCTTGTGCTGTGGTTTACCTTGTTCAGGGTGAGGGGGTGCCATTCCGGCTGAGAGGTGTTGTCGCAATAAATGCTGTGATGGGCTGCATTAATGGTGATGTGTTGTGGCAATAACTTTGCAGATCTTTGTCTGCTGACGTGGCCTGTTCTGCACCTGCCATGTGTCCGAGTATCATTGGCCTTCTATGCTCAGTTGGCCTCCAGCTGTCTTGGATTTTGCTACCCGGGTTATGCAATGGGATATAAATGGTGGGCTTGGGTTTGTCCACTATGGGCTGTGGTTCTTATGGGTCTATCCATGTCATTTATAATAATAAAATACTCTACACATTTAATAATTTAGATTATTGAAATAAGACCTGTAATGGGTTACGAGCCTAAAAATACTATCCAATCTATTTTGTTAATCGGAGAAAAGTCTACTCCGTTAAAATGCCCGGCTAAAAGGCTGATTAAGCCCACCTCAGTGTATGTTTTTATGAGACAGAAGTCAATTGTGTGTGTGTTGAGGGGTTGCTGCTGCAAGTTCTGTTTGGGTTTGTCTCTTTGATAATTTAAATTATTTATATCAAAAGGTCTATCAAATAGATAATTGGGAAAAGTACTAATAAATCTCAAATTTAAAAATGTTAACCCATTTAGTCCTGAAAGTTTTTTGTTAGACTAATAGGTCCTATTTCTCTAAAAGCTTACTATAGGCCTTTTTATGTGAAACATTATTCATCAAACATCAAACATTAGCAACGTCAGAATTATTTATCAAACATCAAACATTACAACGTCAGGATTATTCGTATAATTTCGGTAAAAACATTACCAACGTTAGAATTATTCATCCAACATCAAACATTATCAAACGTCAGGATTATTCATCAAACATCAACCATTAAACATTAGGATTATTCATCAAACATCAAACATTATTCATCAAACATCAAACACAACCATTAAACATTAGGATTATTCATCAAACATCAAACATTATTCTCGAGATCCATCATCAAATTCATTAGAACATCATCCACAACCCTTCTAATTCATGTGCCAAAATGTAACCCGCTACCTTAAACATCATCCACAAATTACGAATTCCACAAAACACAGTTGCAGTGACCATTGAAAAAAACCGATTTTTCCAATGTTTTGGAAATTCAGGGAACAACGAGTATTATGATTCTGGGAACATAACCTTCAGATTATCAAACTACAAGCTGAACATCGATCACAAAACTGTACCGTTAATCTCCATCATTTAAATGCACATCAAACCAAACAACCATTCTACTTCATGTGCCAAAAATGTAATCCACTACGTTGAACATTATCCAGCATTACGTTTTCCACAAAACACATATCCAAATCTGTCAAAATTTAACTACTCCCCCCAAAACGAAACAAACACCAACTAAAACATCAACACACACAGCACCGTCGCAATGTTAAAAAAACAAAACACACAACTAAAACATCATATATATATATTTATATATACATACACACAGACCTATATACACTCGATTACACACTTCTCGATCTTCGGAAATCCGCAAATTCCACAAAATCTCCAAAAACAATGTCGCAATCCCTCAATTTCTTCATTTCTTCATCCCCAAACTCCACTATTACAAAGCAATCTTATTCAAAACCCTACACACAAGCATTTAATCTCAAAATTCCCTTCAAATTCGCGCGTAAATCGATCACAACCTCGTGTTCCGATCTCGATTCATCTCCTTCATTGCCAATCCTCGTCTCCGACAACGACAAGGGAGGAGGAGTAACAGAGGCGGTTACGGAATAGGACCTAATGGTGCGATGGATGGATCGCCGCCTAGGGTTTCACGATCTGAGAGAGAGAGAGGCAATGGTTCTGGTGGTGGGTCTTAAAGTAGGTGAGGAGGAGGCAGTGAACGGAGGAGTGGCGTCACTAGAGGAGAGACGGTGGACAGAGGAGAGGGACTCCTAAGAAGATGAAGAGGAAAAGGAGGGGAGAGAGAGAGAGTTTGGTGATGATGTTCGAATATATGATGTTTGATGTTTTGATGATAATGTTGTGATGTAAAAAAAGGACTAAATGGTTTATAAAAAAACATTCAGGACTAAATAGAGTAACATTTTTCAATATGGGACTTACGAGTAATTTCTCCTAGATAATTTATAAAAAAAATAAATTAATCAAACTTTTGTAGACCCATTAGACCATCTCCAACGCTTCACCAAACCTGGCATCAAATTTGAAATTTGGTAAAAAAACACTTTTTGGAGCTCCAACGGTTTCACCAAATTGATATCAAATCGAGAATTCACCAAAAGTTTTACCAAAATGAAAACAGGCTCCGCATTTCACCAAAACACTGTGCATGACCGTTGGGGGAGATCAACCGGTCGACCAGCCGGTTAACCGGCCGGTTGACCAACCGGTCAACCACCAAAAGGTTCAAACAGTTCCAAAAAAAGGTTCAAACAGTTATTTAAAAAAAAAAAAAAAAAAATTTGCCTTCCGGCCGGTCGACCAACCGGTCAACCACTAAAAGGTTCAAACAGTTCAAAAAAAAAAAAAAAATCAAAAAAAAATTCAAAAAAAAAAAATTTGGCTTAACCGGTCGACTAGCCGGTTCGACCGGTCGGTCGACCAACTGGTTGTCCCGGCACAGATTTGATAAAAATTTGATGAAAATCAACCGTTGGAGCACTCGGTATTAGATTGAGAAAAAAGTCATTTTTACTTAAATTTGATAAAAATTTTGGTGAACCGTTGGAGATGCTCTTATAGAACTATACTTCTTTTTAAGAAAGTAAATCGCTAGCATGATTGTATGTTTTGATGAGACAGAAGTCAACTCTGTGTGTTGAGGAAGAGGGGTTGCTGCTGCAAGTTCTGTCTGGGTTTGTCTCAGTCTGTTTTGATAATTTTAAATTATTTATGTTAAAGGATTTATCACATAGATAATTTATGAAAAAAAATAAAGAGTAATGTTAGAGATCTTAAAAATTTTATCAAAATTTTTACTAAATATCTCACATGAATGTAGGACTCACGGAGCCTCTAGCATTTTTGAAAAATAAATTAATTAGACTTTTATAGACCCATCATAGAAGTATACTTGTTTTTAAGAAAGTAAATAGCTAGCATGATGTTGATAAATTTTTTAAAAACAATTAGAATTTTATTATGAGATTACAGATATCTGATTAATTTTTTTTTATAAATGATATGCTCAATAAAACTTTACCATATAAATTATTCAAATTATTAAAATAAAGTCGAAAAATGCTCCAGCAAAACCTCACGGCAGCAACCCGAGGTTAACTGGGTTGGGTTACTCAATTTTTTTGGGAACATAATGTTTAGTCTCCCATAACTTTTATATGAAATTTTTTTTAAAAATAATATGATTATATTACTTATGTAATTAAAGACATATTAATGGACCGTTTATTTAAAGTGAACGTCTGGAAAGCCATTCATTACGTAGAAGTTTTGTGAATGGATTTTTTTTTTTTTTAATTTTTTTTTAATTTATATATATCACTACTCATTTACTCATTTATAAGAAAAATGAAATTCTTAGGGCATGTTTCGTAACGTTTACGTTTTCAGTTTATATTTACAAAAATTTTATAAACTGGTTTTTATTTATTTTTTGTTTATTTTTAGAAAAATATAAACTACAAACACATTTGGTTTAGACAAAATGTTTAAAAAAATTTTAAAATATAAAAAAAAGTGAGAAATAGCAAGTGATGGCGGGTGGTGGGTGGAGACGAGTGGTGGCGGTGGAAGACGGTGGTGGAAAATGATGGTGGGTGGTGGTGGCAGAAAACGGTAGTGGAAAATGGTACCGAGTGGGTGGTGGTGGTGGTGGTTGTGGGTGACGGTGGCGGGTGTTAGGTGGTAGCGAGTAGGTGGTGGTGGTGGTGGCAGCGGTGGCGGGTGGTGGGTGGTAGATGGCGGGTGGTAGTGGGTGGTGGTGGTAGGTGGGTGGCAGATGGCGGGTTGTGGCGGCTGGCGGCGGGTAGGTGGCAGGTGGTGGTGGTGGGTGGGTGGATGGATGGGTGACGGTGGTGGGTGGGGGTGGTAGCGAGTGGGTGGTGGTGGTGGTCGTAACGGGTGGTGGGTGGTGGCGGCACGTGGGTGGCGGGTGGCTGGTAGTGGATGGTGGTGGCAAGTGGCTGGTGAGTAGTGGTGGTGGGTAGGTGGCAGGTGATGGTAGTGGATGGGTGGGTGGGTGGGTGACGGTGGCGGGTGGTAGCGAGTGGGTGGTGGTGGTGGCAGGTGGGTGGCGGATGGTGGGCAGTGGTGGTGGAAAGGGGTGGGTGGTGGTGGTGAGTGGGTGGTAGGTGGTGGGTGGTGGGTGGCAGGTGGGTGGTGGCGGTGGGTGGTGAGTGGTGGTGGCAGGTGGGTGGTGAGTGGTGGTGGCAGGTGGGTGGTGAGTGGTGGTGGCGGAAGACGGTGGTGGAAAATGGTGGCGGGTGGTGGCTAGTGTTGGGTGGTAAAAAACAAAAACTCAAAACGCAAAACTCAAAACTCAAAACGTAAACTCATTTTTTGAGTTTACATTTTTTTGCTAAATTTATAAACTGAGACCATTGATTTATAAATCAAAAATTTACCAAACAAATTTTTATTTGAGTTTTTAAAATTTTTGTAAATATAAACTGAAAACGTAAATATTACAAAACGACACCTTAGTATTTGATATTTGTACTATAATGACGTAACTTTGGTATTTTAAAAATATTAGCTACAACTTTAAAGTAATAAAATCAAAAACTTATCCTATAATTTTGTATTATTTTTTCATATAATTTGTTCACATCACCACCACTCATTAGCATTACATTTGCCACATCAATTGGCTCCCTAGTCAGAATTTAATTTTTTATTAATTTATTTTATTTATTTTTTTGGGCAAAATCCATTTTAATCTTCTTTGGTTTAGTCCAATAGCATTTTACTCCCATACCATTTAAAAATAGATAATTACCTTTCATGTGGTTTTTTTTTTTTTTTTTTTTTTTTTTTGTTTTTTGCATTTTACCTCCCTGTCGTTAATAATTCTGTCTAAATTAACTAAATGTGTGATGCACGCACCACAAAGTAGAGTTGATAAGGAAAAAATTTTATTCAAAAATTAAAATAAGATGTAAAAAGACAAATTTACCCTAAAATTCATCTTATTTTCCCAAAACCCCTAATGACAATCATCTTCTTCCCTAAACCAAACCCAACCTTAACCTTAACGCTGTGTTTGGTTGAGAGATTTGGAAAGAAAAAGAGAAAATATATGTGAAATTAAGTGAAATATATGTATGTTTTATTCACATTTCACATACCTTTTCTATTTCCCTTTTTAAATCCCTCCTCAAATCTTCCAACCAACATAGGACCACCAACCTCAACCCTGCGACTTTAATACATCAAACCACAGAAGAAGCTGACAATGGAGTTACCCTACCACCACCTCCTTCCCCTCTCTCTCCAGCGCTGCCACCACGACCATTATTGCTGCTGCCACTTTGCCACGAAATCTAGCTGCAAAGTCGTCGTCAAAGTAAACAACAGCCACAACTTCGCCATTGAAGTCAACTCCCCTACCTTCCAAAACAACACCAAAGGCTACACTCTCTCTTGTTGCGACCTCATTTGCAAAATCACTAAAATCCTCTCCTTCTCCACCACCTTCAACCCATTCTTCGAACTCTCCGACTACCTCCAAACCTTAACCCTAACCCCTTCCGAAGCCTCTGAAATCCTCAAATCTTCCACCCTTGCCCTTGACTTCTTCCTATTTGTCACTCCTCTATCCCCAAATTCCATCATAACTCCTTTCGATTGGGGCTAGACAATCGATTTCTTTCGATTGGGGCTAGACAATGGTGATTGTTCAATTGGAGCCAGGTTGGCTGGGTTCAACTTGGGTTGGGTTGGGTTAGGCTAGGCTGGGCTACGATCGTAGTGGCGTAGTTATTGCAGTGATGGCGAGGTTAGTGGCGGCGACAACTGTGATTAGAGCAGTGGATGAAAGGAGATTAATAGGAGATAGAATGAGAAAATAAAAAGGAAAAGGGAAAAAAAATAAATAAAAGGGTATTAAGCTCATTTTACATATTTTGTTAATAGTGGTAGAGTTGGACTTTAGTCCAAAACTACAAAAGGATAAGTGGCTATTTTCAAATGATAGGGGAGTAAAGTGCAAGTGACCTAAACCACAGGGGTAAAGTGGATTTTTCCCTTTTTTTATTTATTTATTTATTTTTATTTATTTTTTATTTTTTAAATTTCTCACATACAAGTGAGATATATTTTTGTATGAAATAAACTCGGTTGTGTTTGGATCGTGAATGAGGTAAGAAAATAAAAATAAAAATATGATTGTAATTTCTCAAAATCTTATTTGGATAAATAATAAATTAAAGAGAATGTGTGTTATTTTATTTTATTTATTTGGATAATTTAGATATTATAAATTATTTGTAAAGAACAATTTTGATTTCTCACCAATTTCACCATTTTTTATGGGAAATAAAATTTGAGTTCTAAACCATTTCTCTTTCTTGCTCACCATTGATTATTTCCTTAATCTCGGCAAACAAGTAATGGGTGATATTTTTCTCTTTATTTTCTTTTCTTTTCTCGTCAAACCCTAATTACAACTGCATGCTTGTTGCAATATTATAATTTTTTTTTTTAGTTAGTAAAAGATAAATTTGTTGAATGTGACAGTTATTAAATGAGGAGGACATTCTTAAAAGAAAAAAATGACACCATTCATACCAAATTGTGGGGACATATTTTGAATGATAGCATGTGGCCAAGATGATGCCAAAGTATCAGCCGAGGTGCCATGTGGCTTAGTCATGACACCGAGGTGATCTCGGCTAAGCCGAGATTATTTGCGAAGATACCGGAATCTGAGATAAGCAGATAAGAGGGAAGAATCCTAGAATAGGGGAGGACCTCAGTCTGGATAAAGATAAAGCTCTAAGGGAGTTTATCTCTATCTAGCTGAGGGTCCAGGCTAGGCATTGAGCCTGAGTCCATTGAAATGAGGCTTCTACAGGGATCAGGTCAGTACTGGCTATAAAAACGGGGCACCCCCGTGGGTATGAGGGATGTGTGATATACGGTGAGCAGAAAGTATTCTCTTGTGAGATTAAGCACAATTTGCTATGTATAAGAGATATTTTATTACTGACTTGAGCGTCGGAGTGTTCCCGGATGGACGAACCACCGCCGGACTCTTATCTTTCTGTGACAGGTTGTTCGGGCTTAATCTATTCTGTCGGTACTCTCTAGCTGAGTTCCCCGTTTGGTTGTGTGGTTGGAAATTAACACCCACAATTTGGTTTTTTTTGTGGGAAACGTAAAGAAAATAGATGGCCAATGACAAACAAAAAGAAAAGATTAGGGACAACATCTCTAGGAGGAGTGGTAAACATGCTGATCCTAACATGGAGGAGGAAAACCCTAATGAAGGACCACATGTTCAGAATCCTGCAGAGAAAGACGTTGGCCAAGAGGGAGACCCAGTGAAGAAAGCAAGCCGAGACGAGTATTACGACGAAAGCGACCTCCAGGTATAGAAAGACAGATGCCTGAGGAGGGATGGCGAGATGAAGGGAATGGCAAACAAATTGGCAGACCTACAATTGGTTGTCAACTTCATGATGCATAATAACGTCATGCAACCACTGTTTCCATTGAAGGACACGCCGATTCCAACGGCCAAGGACGATGCCCAGAAAGGGGGACAGAAAGCAATCCCAGCAGTTCCTCAGCACGACAAGGTGAAAAAACGCTCACATTGGCCTTCACGGGATGTCGGGCGAGTAGAGTCAATGAGAGAAGAGTTTTAGAGGACGCCTTATACTAAAGGAACTTATGTCAAGGAACTTATGTCAAGGAACATCGGCATGTTCAAGGGAAGGAACTTTGTTTTGATACGGTGAATGAAGAGAAGTCCAAAAGGACACATAATGACACTGGGAGTAGCGCCCCAGAGAGACTGAAATCCTTTAATAGCCGAGCCCCTGGTCAGACTAAGGAGGATTTGTGGGATTACCTCTAGAGGAAAAGGCAGAATGCCGAGGTCACATCACCCGTTAAGCTGAGAACGCCGTTCTCAGTAAAGCTGGATAAGTTTGAAGCCCCTAAAAGGTTCCATATGCCGAGGTTTCAGATATATGACGGTAAGTCAAATCTGAACTTTCATGTCGGCTTATACCTAAATTCAATGGCACTGTATACAGGGAATGAATCGTTGCTTTGCAAGGTGCTCCCCTCATCTTTTGGGAAAATCGCATCAGATTGGATTCACAAGTTCCCAAAAGAAACTATGAAGAGTTGGGAAAGCCTAGTTAAGATGTTTGTGGCCAGGTTTGTTACAAACAAATTGCAACCGTTGAGGGTAGACTCCCTGATGGCTCTGAAAATTGGCGAAGGTGAAAGCCTCAGGGCTTATACCAAAAGGTATTATAAGGTGTTCAACTGAATACCAGGATGTAACCAGGAGTTGGCAGTCGTGTCTTTTAAGAATGGCTTGGAGGATGACTGCATGCTTCGAAAGTCACTAGCAAAGACTCTGCCAGAGAATATGGAGGAGCTCATGGAAAGGATCGAGAAATATGCCAAAGCAGAAGAGGATACACCAGGAGCAAAGGCACCGAAGCAGGAAAAGAGAAACGGCTTGCCGAAGCGAGGCCAAAGTAATACTGGATTTAATAGACAAAAAACATGACTAAGGGTTGCACAGGCAGTCACCATTGTGTTTCGGATCCCGATTTATAAAGTACTAGAAAGGATTAGGAACCAATCATACTACAGAGCGCTGGAGAGTATTCCTGGCGAATTTATAGGGAGAAGTCTAGGAAAGCACTGTGCTTACCATAATAAAGATGGACACCTAACTTAGGGTTGCAGGGCCTTTAAAGGTGCATTTGGAAGATCTGGTCAGACAAGGTCATTTGAGGGACCTAGTAGATGACGTTAGAACGAGAGAAGAACAAGCGAGACTGCCCCAGGCATCGGCAACACCACCTCTACCAGCACCACAGTAACAAGCAGACGGACCTCGAGTGATCAATGTGATTCACTCAAGGGTCAATGAGAATGAGGTACGTGGAGAGACTCAAATGATGAAGCACTTACAGCATGTGTATCAGGTCCAGCAAAAGAGGCCTAGAACAGACGAGTGCCAGAGACCAATGGTGTCATTTACTAAAACAGACCTAGACATGGTGTAGCATCCGCACAACGATGCTCTGGTAGTAACCCTCAAAATTGGAGAATGCCAAGTAAGGTGCATTCTGATTGACCAAGGCAGCTTTTGTGACATCATGTATGTCAGATGTTACAAGGAGCTTGGCCTTCACCAAGATGATTTGGAGCAGTCCAACAGCCCAATGGTTGGGTTCAATGGAAAGCCGACATGGCCCCTGGGAGCAATGAATTTGGAGGTGCAGGTAGGCACCAAGAAGGTAAGTACAGAGTTCATAGTAGTTGACACTCCCTCCCTTTACAATATTATCTTGGGGAGGCCATGGTTGCACGCAATGAGGGCTGTTCCCTCAACACTATAACAGCTGTTCCGGTTCCCAACAGAGCATGGAATTGAGGAGGTCAAAGGGGATCAGGTGCAGGCAAAGAATTGCTCCATGGCAGCAATGAAATCCACTTGCAACATGGAAGAGGAAGAAGCAGTAGAAATTGAGGACGAGGACATAGAGGTCCTGGATGATGTCGGCAAAGAGCCGACCGACAAAAGCGAGGAAGCCTTAAAGAAAATTCTGGTCTAACAACATGATGAAGAGCGCTTCTTCCTTCTCAGCTTAAGACTGGTTCAGGATGAGGAAAGGGAGTTAAAGTCATTCTTGCGAGTAAACATAGAGGTGTTTTCCTGGACGCCATACAAGATGCCTGGCATTGATCCCGAGGTCACATACTATAGACTAAATATAGATAGGTCGGCTAAACTTGTCACTTAGCAAGCAAGGAGACCGACGTTGGTTCATGTGGAGGTAGTAGAGGAGGAAGTGGACAAATTGTTGGAGGCCAGAGCCATTCGGGAGGTAAACTACCCAATTTGGTTGTCAAACACAGTTGTTATGAAAAAGAAGAATGGGAAGTGGAGGGTTTGCGTGGACTTCACCAGCCTAAATAAGGCTTGTCCCAAAGACAGTTTTCCACTGCCCAAGATCGATCAATTAGTAGATGCCACTTCAGGGCATGAAATGATGAGCTTCCTAGATGCTGACAGGGGATATCCCCTTGACAAGGAGAATACTGTATTTATTACCCTAAAAGGGCTGTATTGCTACAAAATGATGCCTTTCAGGTTGAAAAATGCAGGAGCAATCTACCAGAGGTTGGTGACCAAGATGTTCAGACATCTAATTGGCAAAATAGTGGAAGTATACATTGATGACGTGGTCGTGAAGACCAAAGAACCTGAGAATCACCTGGTTGACTTGAAGGTAGTTTTTGATATTTTTAGAACATATCGACTCCGACTTAATGCTTCGAAATACGCATTTAGAGTTGGGTCTGGTAAGTTTCTGGGATACCTAGTTACTAGAAGGGACATTGACGTAAGCACAGATCAAATCAAGGCCATTCTTGATTTGAAGAGCCCAACATCGGCAAAAAAAGTACAGATGTTGACAGGAAAGGCCACAGCCCTGAATATGTTTATAAGCAGAAATTCAAATAAGTGTAAACCATTTTTCAGTTTATTGAAGAAGGCCATAGATTTTTTGTGGACGGAGGAGTGCGAAGTCGCCTTGGTCGACTTGAAAAAATACTTGACAACAGCTCCAGTTCTCTCAAATCCAATACCTGGAGAGGAATTGTTCTTATACTTGGCAGTTTCAGAGCATGCAGTAAGTGCAGTGGTAATCAGATAAGAGAATGGAGAACAAATGGCAGTATACTATGTGAGTAAAACCCTAGCAGGTGCAGAGAGCAGGTACTTATCCCTGGAGAAATTGACACTGGCCGTAGTGATGGCTTCCAAAAAGTTGAATCATTATTTCCAGGCCCACAAGATTGTGGTATTGACTGAGCATTCCTTGAAGTCCTTGTTGCAGCAAGAGGATCTGACAGGCAGGGTAGCTAGATGGGCAGTGGCATTAGGCCAATATAATTTAAAGTTTAGGCCCAGAATGACAATCAAAGGCCAGGTTCTGGCAGACTTTGTGGCCGAGTTCACACCTGATGCCATCCCACGTCGGGCTCCAGTGAGCTGTGGCTTAGGGTGTCCAAGGGAACAAGAGAGATTCAGCTAGGAATGAAAAATCCCACAGCAAAGCAGAAGAAAGAAGAAAAACCCAAGCCCTGCCTACATCGGCGACTCCTTCTGCCTATTTGTTGATGGGAGTTCAAACCGTCAATGAGCAAGGGCAGGAGTGGTATTGGTATTGGTATCACCAGATGGGCGAATGTTGGAACTGTCTATCCGTTTGGGGTTCAAAGCCTCAAACAATAAAGCAGAATATGAGGCACTAATCGCAGGGTTGAAGTTAGCAGCAACAATGAAAGCCGAAGAGGTGGTAGTCTTCTGTGACTCCTAACTTATTGTGAACTAGGCAACATGCGAGTATACAGCTCGAGATGAAAGAATGATAGCCTATGTCAAAGAAGTTATTAGACTGCTAGCCTTGTTTCAGGATTGCCGACTACAGCAGGTTAGCCGAGATGACAACAGCTATGCCGATGCCTTGGCTAACTTGGCTAGTGCAATGAAATCAGGAGAGGTAATGATAATAATGGTTGATTATTTGTTAGGCCGAGTGTGGAACCACTAATCACAGAGTATGAAGCAATATGTCTGGAGATGGGTCCAAGTTGGATGGATGCAATAGTGATGTTTTTTAGGGACGACAAGCTACTAGATGATCGCAAAGAGGCACATAAGACCAAATTGAAGTCGGCAATGTTTAGCCTAACAGCAGAAGGACATCTCTACAGAAGGTCTTTTACTGGTCCCCTTTTGAGGTATGTGCATCCCTCCCAGATTGAAGACTTCTTGTATGAAATACATGAAGGGGTATGTGGAAGTCATGCTGGGGACAGATTACTTGCTCATAGGGTCATTACTCAGGGGTACTGGTGACCCTACATGCAAAATTGTGAGAAGTGTCAGAGGTTCGCACCTTTGATACATCAACCAGCCGTAGATTTGAATCCAGTAACCAGCCCTTGGCCATTTGCCCAATTGGGCATGGACTTAGTTAGACAACTGCCCCAAGCAACTGGGCAAAGGAAGTTTCTGCTGGTAGCAACTGATTACTTTACTAAGTGGGTGGAAGCTGAACCCCTTGCGAAGATTTGAGATATTGATGTGAAGAACTTCATATAGAAGAACATCATCACCAAGTTTGGGATCCCAAGGGCAATAATAGCAGACAATGGTACACAGTTTGACAGTAAGCTAATTGAAAGCTTCCGTGCAAAGTACAAAATCAAGAACTACTACTCTACTCCAAGTTTCCCTCAGAGTAATGGTCAGGCAGAACCATCCAATAAAACTATCTTGGATGGGATCAAAAAGAGGCTGGAAGCAACAAAGGGAAAATGGGTGGAGGAGTTACCCAATGTACTCTGGACATATCGGACTACGTCGAGAAGATCAACTGAGGAGTCTCTATTTGCCATGGCTTATGGCACCGAAGTAGTTATCCCACTAGAAGTTGGCATTCCAAGGATCAGAACCTAGGGAGTGGAAAATGGTACTAATGAGGCATTTCTAGCCTGAGATCTAGACCTACTGGAGGAGAAAAGAGAGAGCAGCAACAATTCGGCTGGAGGCATACCAGCAACAACTTCCTAAGGCTTACAACAAGAAGGCCAACCCAAGAGAGTTCAAACTGGGGGACCTTGTGCTAAGGAAAGTAATCGGTAACAAGACAGATTCTAGGGAGGGCAAGCTATGCCCAAATTGGGAGGGGCCTTATAGAATCATCTCAATCGCCGGTAATGGAGCATACCGACTTGAAGACAATAATGGCAAAGAGTTGCCAAGACCTTGGAACACTTGCAACTTGAAGTTTTTTTATCATTAGTCTTTTGTCTTTCAAAAGTTTATGTCATAATTTTATTAACCGGAGCTATAATAAAATGCTAGTTTGATTTTAATGATTTTGATATTTGTGCGATAGGACTGACTAATCCTATGACAATGTTTCCGAATGAAACATGATAAATAACTTAGACTTATTATATGACAGAGTTGAATGATACTTGCATATAATAGAGTTAAACTAAGTTGGTGATATTTCTGAATGAAACATGACGAATAACTTAGACTTATTATATGGCAAAGTTGAATGATACTTACATATAATAGAGTTGAACTAAGTTGGCGATGTTTCTGAATGAAATATGACGAATAACTTAGACTTATTATATGGCAGAGTTGAATTATACTTGCATATAATAGAGTTGAACTAAGTTGGCGATGTTTCTGAATGAAACATGATGAATAACTTAGACCCATTATATGGAAGAGTCGAATTATACTTGCATATAATGGAGTTGAACTAAGTTGAATTAACCTGGACTAGCCATATCGGCAGAGTCAAACTCAGAATGGAACTAAGTTTACTAACAGAGAAACCAAGGTTGAAACACCTCGGGAAGTCTTTGTTTGAATCTAACTTTGGTGAAAGACCATAGACAAATGCTTAATGTGAACTTAAGTGGAACTTAGATTCACATTAGGGGGCAGGGAGCAGGGAGCAGGAATAAGAGCTTGGTACTTGGAGCAAGAATAAACTTAAGAGCTTGGGACTTGTTGAAATTTTCAGAAAAATTTACAAGTTAAAATAGGCTTAACACTTGTTGAAAATTAGGAGAAATTTACAAGTTAAAGCTAGCCGAGGTAATTATGAATAAAGTATCTGAGATAAATATTGCCCGAGTTAACCAACCAAGTTGTACAAACTTGGAAAGGGTGAAGTCTTAATACAAGATAGCATATGGAGGTAAAAGAGCAATACTAAATAACACTTGTAAAAATATTTTGATATTTTTAAGGTGTTAGCCGAGGTATGCCAATGGTTGGCCAAGGAAAACAATCAAGATTTATATCTGAGGTATTATATCCCGAAGTTATTATATAGTTAAGGTATACTTTGAAGGCATGCAAAAATATTCTAAGTATGAAAGCATACAATGCATAGAAGGAAAACAGTAAACAAAACATTCAACACTTTGAAGGAAATATAAGAGTTGCACTCACAAGTTAGAGCTTGTTCACAAACAAAAAGGCACTTCGGCTTGGAAAAAAGACAACTTGTTCGAGTACAAAAAAGGCACATTGGCCAAACTAAAGCTAAAGCATTGTTTAAAAAGTTACAATGACTACGAAGGAAAAAGAACAAAGTACAAAAAGGGAAGAGATTCTAAGTGGACCGCCCTGCTTCGGCGATTGGCTATGTATTGACCTTGGCAGACAGCTGGGAAAGCTTCTTGGTAGTCCTCTCCGCCTCAATCTCGGCATCGATCTCGAAAAGAGTTTAAGCGAGGCTTTTCTCAGTTGTCTGTACCTCAGCTTCCGATACGGCTCTCTTGAGAGAGGCACTCTTGGAGACCTCGTCCTCCTCATCTTGAGTCAAGTCAAAGACTTGCTCAGTCAAAGTAGGGGACTTGGCCCCAACAGCAGCCTTGTCTTTATTCGCAGCCTCCTCGTCGGCATTATCTTTCTCGGTACCGTCATCGGATTCTTATGGAGCCGGAGGGAAAGGAAGTTGGAGCTGGTCAATATCACGAAGTAGGGAGTCCATTGGGACAGACATCTTGTCAAGCACAGTCATCCAGCCGAGGTAATAACCTCGGTTACAAGCCAGGTTAACTTGCCCTTTGTATTGGTCAGGGACGGTGGCCTGCCCTTCTTCAAAAGCCTTTTCATCGGCCGCCTTGACCTCGGCATCTTTTTAGTCAAGGGCCTCTTGGAGCTTGGCCTCTAACTCAGCTTCCTTGGCTTTGGTAGCCTCAAGATTGGCTTTGGCAGCTTCGGCTTCAGCTTCGGTTATTTTTGCCTTCTCTTCAGCTTGGTTCTGAGTAGCCCTGGAAGCCTTGGCTTGGTCCAACAGAACTTTATTGTTGGCCTTGGCATGATTGAGTGAGGACAGGAATTTGGCAGCTTCTTGAGTTTTCTTTGCCAACTCCTCCCTTGTCATCTCTGTCTTGACCGCGTATGAATGCTTGTGCTGGATGGCCTACAAGGATTGAAACAAATTATGAGAAATTTGACTAAGTGTTGAAAGACTGTAAAAGAGTAAATAAGGAGGCTTACCAAGACGGAGTGCTGCATCATCAGGCCGAAGTTCTCATATTCGTGGAGGTCGTCCATTTGATTCAAATCTTCTGGTAAGAACATAGCCGTTGACAAGGGAGGGCCGACCTCCACGTCCTGGATTGCGCTGCCACCAGCTGTCAAAGGTCTGTCCCTTACCATGACCTCGGGCGCCGATATCATGGGGAAAGCTGCTGCTACCTTCAAGGTGGTCAGACCTCGATTTCTTTACAGGAGGGACGTCGGACGATGGGGTCTCAGCTGGCCTCTTATTAGCAGTAGGAGTACACTTTTCAGACTCGAGCAGTTTTGAGATCGGTACAATATCCTCATAATCAATCTGAGTCACTGTAGCCTTGACCTTAGCCTTTTTAACTCTCTTAGGCTTTGGCTTGGGTTGAGAAGGAGAAGAGGAAGACCGAACAGTCACTACCCTAGGGATATCGGCTAGAAGGTCCTCGACGACAACTGGTTTGCAGCCTATTTTGTCGGCAGTAGCAGCAAGTGTAACTTTGGTGCCGAAGTGAATGGTGGGAAGGGCGATGGGAGGATTGATCGGATCATAGGCTGACGCCTTAGAAACTTGTCGTTTGCGGCTACGAGTTCGGCCTGCTGGTATGTTTGGTAGAGCATGACGTTGACGTCGACGTCGACGCTAAGATGGTGGGATTAGTTAAGCTGGAGCAGAAGTGGAGGGTTGCTCTACTGGGTCTGATGAAGAGGCCTGATCTGGCCTTGGTGATGAAGCAACTATGGGGGTTGTTGCTGATGGGGGAGTCTTACTTCGGCATAAGACGACGGGTAATGCGAACTTGTAGGTCGGGATATAATTAAGCAGCAAAGGGGCTTTGCGCTTAATAATATCCAAACCTAAAAGCCTTTTTAGATTGGGGTTGGGGGAGAAGGTCTGCCGAAAATCCTTTGCTGGCTGGGGAAGAGCTGCAAAAAGAAGTGAGAAGAAGAACATTACAAAAAACAGATATATACTGATAAATCCTAGCCGAAGTATGATTAAAAAGGTAACTCAGCTTTTACTATCACCCTCTTTAAACACCGATCGGCGCAGAGAATAAAGATAAAGGTCGTTGTCAGGTGCAAATTCCTAGTTGCCTGAGACGATGAAGTAATCATCTCCAGCACCCTTGTTAGAGTCTGGGAGGTCGGCTATTAATTTGTAGACAGTGGACCTGGGCTTGAGGTAGTGTATGTAGCATTTTTCGGACTTAAGGCCACACATGGTATAGCAGAATTGGATGTCGGCTAAAGTGATCCTAGCTTTTTCTCGGTGTGCTAGTTCAATTATGCCATTGATGACCCTATATGAGTTTATGGCAAGTTGCATGGGGTTAAGTTTGTAATAATGGATGATTTTACGAAAGAGAGTATCGAGAGGAAACCGAAGTTCATATTCGATAAAGGCAACCACTGGGAAAGGCATGGAATCCTCATCCAGCATAATAGAGTCCTTCTCCCTAGCTAACCTAAGCTGGACATTGGTTGGGATAGAAAACTCTCTCCTAAAGTGCTCAAGTTTTTATGGGAAATCTACCCTCCACCTAAACATATCCATTATCTCGACTTAGAGTGTTTTAGGAGAAATGTCCGAGAGGAAAAAATGGTAGGGATTGGGAACCTCGGCTAAAGCCTAAGTTGGAACTGGGGCGAGGGTTTTTAAGATCTAGGGAGAATTTGTTTCAATTTTCCTAGAGAATGTGATTTCTATCAAATCCCAAAACCTAAATCTATACGGAAACAAGAATCAAAGGCTAGAATCTAGAAGTAAGTCAAGGAAAAACAAAAAAGAACATGATTCAGAATCAAGAAAGCAACATTTTTCAAGAAACATTGAGTAGGTGTGTGCGGATGTACAAAAGTCAAGAACAGTGAAAAAATTGTTAAAGCTTCAAATTTATGAACACTATGTGTGTGGGGGAATCACGAACAATGTGAATAGACACAACGATATATTCTACAGCGAAGATTCAAGAACAAAAACTGATTTTCATGGCAACGAACAGCCTGTAAACGGGTAACAGATACACAACAAATCAAAAATAAAGAACATAGATTATAAGACAAGAAATCGTGAACTTACCAAATAAAGGCTGGAAAGAAGTTTACCGGAGTCCAACGTTGGTATTGTCTAGAGCCCGGTTGTCACGACCCAAACCCACTCCTATAGGTTTAGCGTCGTAACCAGCCAGTAATCCTTGGATTACCAAGGGGCCTCTTAACAGAATAACATATAATTAGGGGTTGCGGAAACAAATATACAAATTATACATAGTCCATAGAGCTGTGCAGACATACATAGGACATAAATTTTCGAAGCATACTTATATTTATATATAGATGTGACATCAAAATGCATTAGTCATATGTCACCAAAGCCACATACACAGAACTTCCAAACATGTTCAGGTCAAACATAACATCAAAAAGTACACATACAAAAAAAAAAAAAAAAAAAAAAAAAAAAAAAAATCCCGAAGACTCCTAAAGACTCAAAACTTGGTCAGATCTTAAAAGGGAACCTCCACGGAGGCACGACGGCTGGCTGACTCCAAAACTTGCCAGGAAGCAACTTAGGTCTAGTCATGCGCCTGCTCACCTACACATAAAAAAATAAATAAATAGTGAGCGGAAGTCCAGTGAATAATAATGGAGTAAAGAGTTTTAATGAATGATGTCCATCACAGAGTTAAAAATCAGAATTCATTTCAGAAACAAATTCTTTTACAGAGTTAAAAATCAGAATCCATCACAGAGTTAAAAATCAGAATTCTTTTACAAGTCAATAACAGAAATCAGAACACATACTTAATCTTACATCCGTTAGCGCTAACAGATCACATAGAAAGCATCAAGGGCCATACTTGTCAGTTCCATATAGGAACCTCTGATCGGGTACAGGTAACTTATCAGTTCCATATAGGAACCTCCAGACCGGGTACAGAAAACTTGTCAGTTCCACAAAGAAACCTCCAGCTGGGTACGGATAACTTATCAATTCTACAAAGGAACCTCCGAATCGGGTACAGATAACACTCTTAAGCCATGGGATTGTTGCCACAAATACTTTTCAAAATAACGACAATCATTCATTTATACAAAACATCACATTTCAGAAAAACTGATCATTTCATAGCATCATAAAATAATTGAAGTTAAACATAACTTTACAGAGTTATTACTCACAATTAACAGATGGCTCCAAGGCAAACAGATAGAATGGACAAATTAGACATCTTGTGGTACAATTACAGAACGAGCACATATTGAATTATACGCCCGGAAATATTAACTTAATCTTCTTTTATCTTGGTGTGTTTCTACTTTTTTATCCTTATTATAGTGTCTTAATCTTGGCCTAGGAATGCCTAAGATGCAATGAGGATGCAAAAATACATTTGAAAACACTTGGTCAAAAATGCTGGAAACAGGGGTCCCGCTCGAGCACAACTTCTCTCGCTCGAGCGGACATACAATCATGTGAGAAGACGCTCGAGCACAACTTCCCTCGCTTGGGCGCTCTGTAAACTTTGCAAAATTACTGGTTAAGTGAAATCTCCGCTCGATGGCCGCTCGACTAGTGCTCAAGCGTGAGACTCATGTCCTCGCTCGAGCGCAACTTTTGTCGCTCGAGCGGTCTGCAAAATGTGCAAACTTCTGGGAGAATGCATTTCACGCTCGAGTGGACTTCAGGTCGCTCGAGCGGAAGTGTAAAATCACAGGGTGGTCGCTCAAGCGCAGATTCTGTCACTCGAGCGGAAGTGCAGAATCTGGGATTTCCATATTGCACTTCCAAGCTCCAAATTCGAATTCAAAGCCATTTAAGTCAACCTTTGTGTCACGCCCCAAACCTGCCCCTATAGGTTTAGTGACATAACTGACCAGTAATCCTTGGATTACCGAAGGCCTCTTGACATGATAGCATATAAATAGGGGCTGCGAAAGCAAATACATGAAATATACATAGTCCAACGAGCTGTGAAGACATGCATGAGACTGATAATTTCAAACTTCCATAACCATACGTGTAATTAAACAAAATACAATAATTAAGTCACTTCGTGTATGCATAACATAAAACTTGTCCGAAAATCAAAAGAAACAAAAGCTTATACATTCCCAAAACACAACCTCGAGGCTTGACTCAAAACGGAACCTCCTCGGGAGGCACAAAGGCTGGCTAACAAAACTGAAACTCTAGGACCTCAACTCCGAGCCTGGTCACGTACTTGATCACCTACATACATAATATAAATAATGAGCGAAAGCCCAGTGGATAATAATAGAGTAAAGGATTTAATGAATGATGTCCCACAATTAAGTCTGTACATAGAACTATTTCATATTCATGTTTTTATTCAACGTGTAAATAGAATTCAGAAATCATGCTTGTTCATTCATAGACCATTCGTTAGCGCTAACATATCATATACAGAACATCATTGATCATACTTGTCAATTCTGTAAAGGAACCTCCGGCCGGGTACGGATAACTTGCCAGTTTCATAAAGGAACCTCCGGACTGGGTACGGATAACTTGTCAGTTCTATAAAGAAACCTCTAGCTGGGTACAGATAACTTGCTAGTTCCATTAAGGAACCTCTAGTCCGAGTACAAATAGCAAACTTGAATCATAGCATAAATGTCATAAATATTTGCCAAAGGCAGACAATCATTCATAGTTTAAACACATAGCTTTCACGATATAAATCTTAGTCCATATACAGAAATAATTTAATTTGAACATAGCTTTACTAAGTTATCACTCATAGATAACCGGTGGCTCCAAATAGGTGAGTAGAGTAGGAAATTCACTTAACTTGAGACGTGTGACCTACATTAACATAACATATACATACATTGGAACACACGCTCGGATTGTACATAACTTATTTTATTTGTCCTTAGTGTGTTTCTAGCCTTTATACTCATTATAGTGTTTTAATCTTGGCCTATGAATGCCTAGGATGAAATGAGGATGCAAAAATGTACTTGAAAATATTTTTCAAAGCTTGCTGAAAACAGGATCCATGCTCGAGCGTGGCTGTCACGACCCAAACCAGCCCCTATGGGTTTAGCACCGTAACCGGCCAGTAATCCGTGATTACCGAAGGCCTGCTTAACAGTAGAACAGTAAAACAGAGTACAGGGGCTGGCGGAAGCCAAAACAGTAATTTAAACAATGTCCAATGAGCTCTGACAGTCTGTATGCAAAAAGACTTTTTATACATATATACAATCAGTGCAAAACAGTATGTACAACATTTACAATCATTCAGGACAGGGACTTAATCCCTGTTAAAACAGTACAGTAACAGTCTATACAGTCTATACAAAACAGAACAGAAGGGGAGAAACTAAAGCACCCCAAAGCCGTAGCTTGAACGAGCTCGGAACCTCGCAATGAGGCACAGTAGTTGGCTTTGACAAAAGGGAGTCTAACCCGTGCTCCTAGCTTCGGTCTGGTGCCTGAACACCTACATATATATATGAGCAGTGAGCTAAAGCCCAGTGAATAACATAATGCGTAAAGAAGTTAAGAATGAATGTCCTTACAGTAATGAAAACAGTTCATTAACTCAGTATTTCAGTCATTCAGTCATAACGGTCATATGTGGTACATCCATTAGCATAGCAGTACAGTAAACAGTAGGTCTTAAAAGGCCGAACAGTCAGTGATGGCCATCATAACAGTAAACAGAAGTTCCAAGATAGGAACTGACAGAGATCTCTATAACAGTAACAGTAACGGTAACAGTAGTTGCTAAGGATGCCACAATACAGTTCAGAATAGAGGACATACATTCATTCAGTTAACAGTACAGTTTAACCATTCAGAAGATATTCGTATTTGAACATATCTTTACACAGTTGTTACTCACAGAGTTCTGGGCTACAGTTAAGCTAGAGCGCGTCCTCAGATGCCAACCCTACACAATTACAGATTGAACACACACTAAGCTACACAGTTGGGAAAATAATAACTTAATCCATAATTTGCCTCGGTGTGGTTCTACATCTATATCCTCATTAAGATGCTTAAACTAGGCCTAAGAATGCCTAGGATGGGATGAGGATGCAAAGATGCATTTTAAAAGCATTTTCAGAATTTTTAGAAAACAGGGGTCCCGCTCGAGCATAGGTTACTTTGCTCAAGCGGACATGCAAACAAAGGTTTCCGCTCGAGTGTAGACTTACCCGCTCGAGCGTACTGCAAAACAGTCAAAAGTGCTGGATAGGTGAAATTCACGCTCGATTGGGCGCTCGACACCCGCTCGAGCGTAAGACACAATGTCCCGCTCGAGCGGACTGCAAAGCACAACAAAATGCTGGGAGCACGATTTTCACACTCGAGCACCAGTCACCCCGCTCGAGCGTGAGTTCAAAATCTGAAATTCCCAGATTTGAACCTCAAGCTCAAATTCAACTTCAAATGAATCAAATTCGATTCCTTTGGGCCCATTTCCTGGAAAACACTTGTAAATACATAGTATGACATGATTTAAAGCTCAATTTGTAAAATCAAGGCCCAAAGGTAGTTCAATTAAATCCAAATTCAACCCAATTTTCATGAACATGACTTAAATTGAACATGCAAGACTTTAACTAGCTTCCAAGCTTCAATACATGCTCTAATGAGCCAAATCTTCCAAAGACATGATAAATTCATAGTCTCTACTCAAGATATGAACATGCAAGTGGCAAATTTATGAAGAACAACCTCAAAATGCAAGAGTATGCCATACATGCAAAGATTAAGCTTCAATTCAACATTATAAGGCTCAATCTAGGCTTAGACCACTAAGGACACAAGAACCACGCATGAATCAATTCAAAAACAAGTTCAAGAAGGTGGATGTTCTACCTTAAGTCTTGAATACAAGATGTACAAGCTCAAACTTGCTATCAATCTCCAATTCTTCCACAATTCAAGCCAATCTCCTAGTTGATTCCACAATTCCCTTCACTCTCTCACTTAAGTCGGCTAGGGGACTCAAAGATGAGCAAAATGATACATCAAGGCTCCAAACAAGGTTTTTGATAGTGGCCCACTATAATGGCAAAGTTGTAGATAATGCAACTTGTAGGATTAAGCTTATTTTAATCTAATTTAATCATACCAAATCAATATCAAATCACATTTCAAATAAATATGCCATAAAATCACGTAAATTATGATTAACACAAAACATCAATCAATTTCGGATTCAGCCGCCGATAAGGTTTTCAATTCGTAATTTAAAACATAAATCATGGACATATAAGTTTAACAGTCAACAGATAGATATGCATTTAAACTAGCGCATTCAATCAGTCAGTTCAGTATTTCAGTCGATTCAATTACTCTTCATAATCAGTCTCAGTTTAGCAGTAATCCGTAGTTAATCGGTAAACAGTGGTGAGGGTTGTTACAGTCTCCCCTCCTTATAAAGAATTTAGCCCTCTAAACTCGAGTTACCTTCATTCTGGAAGAAAACAGGATTTAGAGGGAACAGTTCAGGATATCTCTTGGCCATGTCATCTTCCCTTTCCCAAGTAGCATACACGCCACCATGGTTTTGCCAGTCAACTTTCACTAACGGAATCTCTTTGTTTCTCAACTTTTTGATCCGTCTGTTCACAATCTGAACAGGCCGCTCTTCATAAGTGTAGTCATCACTTAGCACTACACGAGTAGGCACAATCACGTGGAAAGTATCCCGGAGGTAATCCCTTAACATAGAGATGTGGAAGACATTGTGCATATGCTCCATTTCTGGAGGAAGCGCTACTTGATACGCCACAGGATTGATTTTCTCAATAATCTCATACAGTCCGACATATCTCGGCGCTAGCTTGCCCTTGACTCCAAAATGAGTCTGGCCTTTCATCGGTGCCACTTTCACAAAAACGTGATCACCTACTTCATACTCTTTGTCTCATCTTCTGACATCCGCATAACTTTTTTGTCGGCTCTGTACGGTTTTCAGTCTCTGTTGTATCAGTTTTACTTTCTCAGTCGTTTCATATACAATCTCGGGCCCAAGCAAAGGCCCATCTCCAACTTCTGCCCAGCAAATCGGAGATCTACATTTTCTGCCATACAATGCCTCAAAAGGCGCCATACCAATACTTGAGTGATAATTGTTGTTGTAGGCGAATTCAGCTAAAGGCAAATGGCTTTCCCAGTTTCCCTGAAAATCAAGGACGCACATTCTCAATAAATCCTCCAGAGTCTGGATGGTCCTTTCCGACTAGCCATCTGTCTGAGGATGATAGGCACTACTCAGTCTCAGTTCAGTACCCAATGCTGTCTATAGGCTTTGCCAAAATCTCGATGTAAACTTCGAATCCCTATCAGAAACAATGGACGCAGGCACTCCATACAATCTAACAATTTCATCAATATAGATTACAGCCAATTTGTCCGCATTGTAAATTGTCTTGACAGGTAAGAAGTGAGCAGATTTAGTCAGTCTATCAACTATAACCCAAATTGAGTCCATACCTTTATTGGAGCGAGGTAACCTAACGATAAAATCCATAGTGATATGTTCCCATTTCCACTTCGGTATCGGTAAGGGCTGCAGTAAGCCTGCAGGTCGTTGATGTTCGGCTTTGACTTGTTGGCAATGAAGACATTTCGATACAAAATCAGCAATTTCCTTCTTCATTCCCGGCCACCAGAAATTCAATCTCAAATCTTGGTACATTTTTGTATTCCCTGGATGGATAGACAGTTTTGAATTTGTGGTCCTCTTGCAGAATTCTCCTTTTCAGTTCAGAATCATTCAGTACACAGAGTCTTCCCTGGAATTTCAATACATTATTTTCAAATTTGAAGTCCGGTTTCGGTTTAGATTCCCGTACTTCGATGATCTTTTTCAAGAAGTCATCATGTTGCTGTTTCTCTTTAATCTCTTCAATCAGTGCCGGTTGAGTAGAAATAGCAGCTATTGTTCCACCTTGTTCTCGCAAAACAATCTCAATTTCAGATTTTTCAAGGTCACAAAGCAACTCTTTCTGTTCGGTGAGCAAACAGGCTAAGTTTCCAATCGATTTCCGGCTCAATGCATCGGCAACGGTGTTAGCTTTTCCCGGATGGTACAAAATCTGTTGGTCATAGTCTTTAATCAATTCTAGCCATCTCCGCTGTCTCATGTTCAGTTCTTTCTGTGTGAAGAAATATTTCAAACTCTTGTGGTCGGTATATACTTCACACGTCGCCCCATAAAGATAGTGACGCCAGATTTTCAATGCAAATACTACTGCAGCAAGTTCCAAGTCATGGGTCGGGTAGTTCTTTTCATGCGGTCTCAGCTGTCGGGAAGCATAGGCAATAACTCTCCCATTCTGCATTAAAACACATCCCAAACCCTTATGAGAAGCATCACTAAAAATGGTAAAACCATCCGTACCTGAAGGTAGAGTAAGAACCGGTGTAGTCACAAGTCGAGTTTTCAACTCTTGGAAAGCTGATTCCCTTTGGTCAGTCCAGTCAAATGATATCCCCTTCTGAGTCAACTGTGTCAGTGGTAGGGCAATTTTAGAGAAATCTTTGACGAATCTTCTGTAATACTCGGCTAATCCCAAAAAGATTCGGACTTCTGTAACATTTGTTGGTCTAGGCCAAGTTACCACTGCTTCAACTTTCTGTGGATCAACCGAAATTCCATCCTTGCTAATAACATGTCCCAAAAACATAACATGATCAAGCCAAAATTCACATTTAGACAGTTTAGCAAAAAGTTTCTGTTCTCTTAGGGTCTATAGGGCAAGTCTCAGATGATGTTCATGTTCTTCTCTACTCTTGGAATAAATTAGAATGTCATCTATGAATACAACAATAAAGTCATCGAGGAATGGTTTAAAGATTCTGTTCATGAGGTCCATAAATGCAGCAGGTGCATTGGTAACTCCAAAAGGCATAACTAAAAATTCGTAATGTCTATACCTCGTCCGGAAAGCAGTTTTATCAATATCCTCTGGTTTAACTTTCAGCTGATGATATCCGGATCTGAGATCAATCTTAGAAAATACTTGAGCACCCTGTAACTGGTCAAATAAGTCATCAATATGCGGTAATGGATATTTATTTTTCACAGTTACCTTGTTCAGTTCATGGTAGTCAATACAAAGTCTCAGTGAGCCATCTTTCTTTTTCACAAACAAGACAGGTGCGCCCCACGGTGAAGTACTAGGCCTGATGAACTTTTTGTCTAACAGTTCTGGCAGCTGAACTTTCAGTTCTTTCAATTCGGTAGGTGCCATTCGGTATGGAGCTTTAGATACTGGCTGTGTACCCGGAATTACATCAACGGTGAACTCGATCTCCCTGTCAATCAAATCCGCTGGCAGATCATCTGGAAAAACATCTGGGAATTCTTTGATTACAGGAATACTGTTCACATTAGCTTTATCATCGGTAGGTACAGTCAATACATAACACAGATACCCTTTACACCCCTTTTTAATCAATTTACAGGCTTTCATGGATGAAATCAGATATGGGGGAGGTACTACTCCAACCCCATTAAACACAAATTCGGGTAAACCAGGTGGACGAAAAATCACTTGTTTAGTTACACAGTCAATAGTAGCATGATATTTTTGTAACCAGTCCATCCCCAATATTACATCAAAATGGTCAATATTCATTGGCAGTAAGTCAATATACAGATGCATATCCCCAACAATAATTTCACATGCAGGGTACATATAAGCACAAGTCACAGATCCCCCGACAGGTGAAGATACAGCTAACAAGTAATTCATGGGTTCCAATGGTCTATTCAATTTTCACGAAAAAGCATGCGATACATATGAATGTGAAGACCCCGAATCAATCAGAACATAAGCATTTTGAGTACAAATAGAGAGAATACCTGACACAACGGTCTCGGTATTCTGCACATCTCCCGGTACTAGTGCGAACACTCGGCCCTGCCTCATAGGCTCTTTCCCGGTAGCTTTAGGGTTAGGTTTTGGTGCAACAGTTGATGCCGCTGTGCTAGGTGCAGCTTTACTATTGCCCTGTGAAGTGGAAGGGCAATCTTTGACCATGTGGCCCACCTTGCCACACCTGTAACAAGCACCAGAAATTTTATAACAAACTCCCTTATGGTTCTTACCACATTCAGAACAGGGCGGTATGGAACGGTTCCCTTGACTAGAAGTAGTCGTTGACCCTGTATTTTGCTTTTTGTTCAACGGGTTGTTTTTGCCTTTCTTGAATTTAAAACCCTGCCTTTTACCACGCCATTCAGACGCTGGTGTTTCAGTTTGTTTCAGTGCCTCGATGTTCGACTCAGCCATTAATGCTCGGTCAAGAACATTTACATAGTTCGGTAGCTTTAAAACATTTATTCTGTCAAGGATTGCAACATTAAGGCCGCCTTCAAATTTCCTGGCCTTCTTGTATTCAGTGTCCACCATATGTGGTGCGTATCTAGCAAGTTCGGTGAACTTTGTTTCATACTCGGCTACCGACATGGTGCCTTGTCTCAGCTGTTCAAACTCAGTCACTTTTCTGTCCCTGACACACTGAGGGAAATACTTTTCGAAGAAGGCTCCTTTGAATTGAGCCCAAGTCATGACGGTGTTAGTGTCACGGACTAGCATCCACTACCTTCTCGCCTCTTCTTGCAAGGTAAAGGTGGCCGACAATACTTTATGTGCTTCAGAGCACGGGAACACTTCAAATAACTTTTCTGTTTCAAGAACCCAGGCTTCAGCTTTTAGTGGTTCAAGGCCTCCCTGAAAGGATGACGGTTTCATTTTGCTGTGAGAGCAATTATATCCCCATCATTAACATTCGGTTCCGGCTGTACCGGAGGAGGAGGTGGGGGCTGTTGGTTCTGTTGTTGCTGTTGCCTTAAGGCTTCAGTTAATAGTTCAACAGTTCTTTCAAGTCTTGCCATTCTAGCCTCAGATGATTCAGTTTCATTAGCAGTGCTTGCATTATCCATTTCACTATATGCAACATAGTAATAATAAACATAGGAAGTTGCATACTTTAAACAGATTATAACATTAGCATATATTCAGTCATGTCATAGCCACACACACTTATCATGCTCATGTAATGCCCTAATCACTTTTCTAGGACATCCTATAGCTCATTTGGACACGTGTGTGCGGTATAACTCGTGGTAAGTATCGCTCTGATACCACTCTGTCACGATCCAAACGCGCCCCTATGGGTTTAGCACCGTAACCGGCCAGTAATCCATGATTACCGAAGGCCTACTTAACAGTAGAACAGTAAAACAGAGTACAGGGGCTGGCAGAAGCCAAAACAGTAATTTAAACAATGTCCAATGAGCTGTGACAGTCTGTATGCAAAAAGACTTTTCATACATATATACAATCAGTGCAAAACAGTATGTACAACATTTACAATCATTCAGGACAGGGACTTAATCCCTGTTAAAACAGTACAATAACAGTCTATACAGTCTATACAAAACAGAACAGAATGGGGGAAACTAAAACACCCCATGTGAAGCCCCTGAAATATGTATTCACTTTTAAGACCCTAATGTTGAATTATTTTCTTAAAGCCCTCGATTACTTGAATTAATTCAAATATTGTCGGTTAGCATTTTTTATTTCTTTTCTTCAAAACAGGAATTTTCCTAGCCAGATTAGGTTCCCTAACCTAATTTAATTTAATTATATCTAAATAGGGTCCCAACACAAGAAATTAACTCCAAGCCCTCACACTTTATTTAAATTCTAAATTTACCCCAAAACTAGTACTTGTATCTTGTACCATAAAAACCATCATCAAGAGATAGATATATATATATATGTATACACCTTGAGGACTGTGCCTAGGACATAAAATAATAAAGAAATTTCCCTTCACCCTTCCCTAGGGCTAGCCTTCCTAGAAGAAAGTGAGAAGCCAATTTCCAAGAAACATCATCATGAACTTCTAGGAAAAAACCACCAACCTATGACCTAGACCTAGGGTGCAAGTTTCAAAACTAGTTCCCTTTTAACTAAGTGTTACCTAAATCATTGACCAAGCCTCCCAAATCCCTTCCTTTTCCTTAGAATCCAAACAAAACCGACCCTTTCCATCCATTTCCAACTAAGGGGCTTTTAGGACTTTTTGCCTCAAAAGTTTGCCTATAAATATCAACACACCTCCCTAGCTTGCAAACACACATAACACACTCATCCACACACACATTCGGTTAGAGAGAGGGAGGAGAGAAAGAGAGAGAAGTCTAGAGAAGGAGAGGGAGGAAGAAAAGAGCCTTCTTATGCAAACTTAGTAGGTAAGTCACAACACAACCTTCTCTTTCATTTTCCTTCTTCAATACATGTTTCTAAATAATGTTTTTTTCAGATTTGTTATTAAAGAGTTCTTATGTTAAAAATGCTAAGAATTGAGTATTGACTCCATCTCTCTTGTATTTTTCCCTTTTTGGCACAAAACCATCTCCTTTTATTACCAATCTCTCAAGTTTCCAAGGGCACGCTTTCAAACAAACTTTCTGAGTAAATATATGTTAGTTAGCATGTTTTCTTCACAAAATAAGTGAAAACTTTCCCTTGGTGGAACCCTTTTTTTCATAAATCTTCTTGTTTTGGACAGTCCACCTTAGAATCTGTTTTTGCAGCCCACTTTAAAAAATTCTAGAAAAATGTACAAAAATAATCTGGACCACTATTTTATGTCAAAACCTTCCTTAAGGAGTTATCTTTCAAATAAAATTGGTTTCATCGAAAAAAATTAAGCGGTTTGCAAGAAAAACAAGTTTTCGTAACGGTCGACGGATCTGGACAGATTCTGGACAGCGCTGGACTATTTTCTAAATAACCTAAAATCTGGAAAAGTAATCCCATTTCCGAAAAATGTCCTAGAAACTAGATCAAATTCTCTACGAACCATAGGGAGACCGAGTTCGGTGGAAGATCTAAAATAACCCTTTTATTTCAATCTTCATGTGATGTTAAATCTGGAAACTGTGTTATGCATGGATGTTTTATGCCCTTGAATTCATGAAATTGCCTACTTACATATGAGCATATCTTGGCATGTTATTATGTGTATTATGGTTATGTTATTTATATTCCTCGCTTTATGGATGCATGTTTATGTGGATGCTATTGTCTTGTAAGTTGAATTAACTTGATTTAAAGCATTAATTTAACGGGAAACCTAATTGGGAAGGTATTGGGTTTTCGCGCACTTGAGTAATGAAAAGATGAGAAATGTGATATATGGATTGTTGGGATGCGTTCCCTATTTGAAAGTTAAAGTCTTGCGCAAGTGGTTTTCGGAACCCTTGAATGGAGCAGTTGTATTCGGACCGTAGGTGGTTTGGTGTAAGGAGGGATTTCGGGCAAGGCCCCATTTTACTGTCTCTTTTGAGGCCCTGCGGTTGGCGCTACATGGTACATAACCGTTGGTAGGCATCCGAGGTTAGGTCTGCAACAAAGCAGCAAAAGAGGGGGCATACCGAATAATCCGCGTCCGATTCTTGTGGTTGGGAGGATGAAATCTCTTTGGGGGATTTCTAGTTGCTAACAATCTAACTCAACCATTTATTTATTTATTTGAGTATCATGCTTTACTACTTGATGTTATAATTGTGATTGTGTATTGGACTGGGAAAAAGGGGTGGGGAGTGTGTGTGTTTACTGGGCATTCAAAGCTCATAGCGTATCATGCTAGGTGACGACGCGAAACTTATAGCGGGAGATGATGAGCTGGAAACCTTCGAAGACTTTTGGCTATCTTAGCAAAGTTAGGAGTTCTTCTTGGATATTTTGTAAGACTCATGCGAAGATTTAAACTTTCTTTTGGGATGTAATGTAATGGAACGAACTTTTGTAATAAAGGATATTCGCGGCTATTATGTTCTATATATTTATATGTTTGAACCTTATCGTTGCTTATGAGACCTTGTGCCAATACCTTTTAAGATCTGTCAAAAGGGTAGTGCGCTGTCTAAGAAAGCTAGACTTAGAAGGGAGGCTATTTTGACTCCTCCGGCAATCTGGGATCTTACTTGGCTATTGACCATAGGACTCATTAGTGACTCTCCCTTGACTGCAACCAATAGTGTAGAATCGGGGCGTCACACCCCAAAGCCGTAGCTTGAACGGGCTCGGAACCTCGCAGTGAGGCACAGTAGTTGGCTTTGACAAAAGGGAGTCTAACCCACGCTCCTAGCTCCGGTCTGGTGCCTGAACACCTACATATATATATGAGCAGTGAGCTAAAGCCCAGTGAATAACATAATGGGTAAAGAGGTTAAGAATGAATGTCCTTATAGTAATGAAAACAGTTCATTAACTCAGTATTTCAGTCATTCAGTCATAACAGTCATATGTGGTACATCCATTAACATAGCAGTACAGTAAACAGTAGGTCTTAAAAGACCGAACAGTCAGTGATGGCCATCATAACAGTAAACAGAAGTTCCAAGATAAGAATTGACAGAGATCTCTGTAACAGTAACAGTAACGGTAATAGTAGTTGCTAAGGATGCCACAATACAGTTCAGAATAGAGGACATACATTCATTCAGTTAACAGTACAGTTTAACCATTCAGAAGATATTCGTATTTGAACATATCTTTACACAGTTGTTACTCACAGAGTTCTGGGCTACAGTTAAGCTAGAGCGCGTCCTCAGATGCCAACCCTACACAATTACAGATTGAACACACACTAAGCTACACAGTTGGGAAAATAATAACTTAATCCCTAATTTGCCTCGGTGTGGTTCTACATCTATATCCTCATTAAGATGCTTAAACTAGGCCCTAAGAATGCCTAGGATGGGATGAGGATGCAAAGATACACTTTAAAAGCATTTTCAGAATTTTCAGAAAACAGGGGTCCCGCTCGAGCGTAGGTTACTCCGCTCAAGCGGACATGCAGACAAAGGTTTCCGCTCGAGCGTAGACCTACCCGCTCGAGCGTACTGCAAAATAGTCAAAAGTGCTGGATAGGTGAAATTCACGCTCGATTGGGCGCTCGACACCCGCTCGAGCGTAAGACACAATGTCCCGCTCGAGCGTAAATTACCCCGCTCGAGCGGACTGCAAAACACAACAAAATGCTGGGAGCACAATTTTCACGCTCGAGCGCCAGTCACCCCGCTCGAGCGTGAGTTCAAAATCTGAAATTCCCAGATTTGAACCTCAAAGCTCAAATTCAACTTCAAATGAATCAAATTCGATTCCTTTGGGCCCATTTCCTGGAAAACACTTGTAAATACATAGTATGACATGATTTAAAGCTCAATTTGTAAAATTAAGGCCCAAAGGTAGTTCAATTAAATCCAAATTCAACCCAATTTTCAAAACATGGCTTAAATTGAACATGCAAGACTTTAACTAGCTTCCAAGCTTTAATACATGCTATAATGAGCCAAATCTTCCAAAGACATGATAAATTCATAGTCTCTACTCAAGATATGAACATGCAAGTGGCAAATTTATGAAGAACAACCTCGAAATGCAAGAGTATGCCATACATGCAAAGATTAAGCTTCAATTCAACATTATAAGGCTCAATCTAGGCTTAGACCACTAAGGACACAAGAACCACGCATGAATCAATTCAAAAACAAGTTCAAGAAGGTGGATGTTCTACCTTAAGTCTTGAATACAAGATGTACAAGCTCAAACTTGCTATCAATCTCCAATTCTTCCACAATTCAAGCCAATCTCCTAGTTGATTCCACAATTCCCTTCACTCTCTCACTTAAGTCGGCTAGGGGACTCAAAGATGAGCAAAATGATACATCAAGGCTCCAAACAAGGTTTTTGATAGTGGCCCACTATAATGGCAAAGTTGTAGATAATGCAACTTGTAGGATTAAGCTTATTTTAATCTAATTTAATCATACCAAATCAATATCAAATCACATTTCAAATAAATATGCCATAAAATCACGTAAATTATGATTAACACAAAACATCAATTAATTTCGGATTCGGCCGCCGACAAGGTTTTCAATTCGTAATTTAAAACATAAATCATGGACATATAAGTTTAACAGTCAACAGATAGATATGCATTTAAACTAGCGCATTCAATCAGTCAGTTCAGTATTTCAGTCGATTCAATTACTCTTCATAATCAGTCTCAATTTAGCAGTAATTCGTAGTTAATCGGTAAACAGTGGTGAGGGTTGTTACAGTGGCTTTCCTCGCTCGAGCGAACATGCAAAATGTGAGGGCCCACTCGAGCGCAACTTCCTTCGCTCGAGCGGTCTGCAAACTTTTGAAAAAGTACTGGTTACCTGTTTTTTCCACTCGACACTCGTTCGACATTCGCTCAAACGTGAGAGACATGCCCTCGCTCGAGCACAATTGTTGTCGCTTGAGCGTGCTGCAAAACATGAGGACTTCTAGGAGCATACATGTAACAACCCTCACTTGATTCAGTCATGCTTGCATTCATTTTGTATGATCTTGTCTTGTTATGTTGTAAATCTTGTCATCTTATTTTGCCTTGCTTGAATTACGTGTTACTTGCTTGGTGTTTGGCCGAGGTCAGCTTAGCCTAGTTCGCCCTTGAACCTTTGTGCTTGGAATTATTTTGGAACCCCTTGGTTGACCTCCATCTTCGCCTCGGCATGATTGCCGAGATGTCACTCTTTGGGCCGAAGTGTTTAGAGCCGAGGCCGAGATGTTTGGCACTAGTGATCCTTGTCCTTGGGCAGGTATGGCTTAGACCGAGATGTGGCACACCCAGGCCAAGGTGTGGCACAGCTTAGTCAGGTGTCGTCCTCCCTAGCCGATGTCTTTGATTGCCGATGTCTTTGTTTAGCCGATGCCTTTGATTGCCGATGTGTCTTGCCTTAGCTTGCTGCATACGCTTTGTCATAGAGTTGTCCTATCAATCAGTCACCTTTTTGAGCTAAACCAACCCGGAACCGCCACGTGTCCGAGCTGAAAGATAAGGCAGCCGGCAGGCCTAAAAACATATCATTTTGTATCGTTTTGCGTCATTGTTGTCCCAAACCTTTGTTTTTAGAGAGAGAAGCTCTAGAGGAGGAAGAAAGAGTTTTAGAGAGAGAAGTGGAGCTCCGAGCTTGATCCTTGAGGATCAAACCGTTAGATTTGAGCTTTGAGGTTAGATTCTTGCTCTACCATGGTTATTTTTATTGATTACCGAGCTGCATTGCATGATGGCATTTGTTTTGCATGCCATGCATTGATTTGAAGTTGGCTTTTGAAAGAGGAAATGATGTTCATGAGTTCTTGAAGAAAAAGTCTGGTTTTGATCCGAAAGTGCACGGCAAGAATCATGTTTTTGTGTTTGTTCTTGCATGGTCCTCTTGTATGGGTACCCAGGTCTATGTTTTTGAACTCTTGGCATGAAATCTCAGTTTTTGAATAAACGAGTTATGATTTTAGCATGCATGTCCTTGATGTTCTTGATGACTTTGTTCTTTGCATTCTTCAAGGGAAACCCAAGATTTTCCCGATTTCGTTATTGTGTGTGTGGCCATCAGGACCACACCTCGGCAAGGAGGTGTGGGACCTCGGCAAGACCTGGATGGTACCCAGTGTGTTTCCATGAGATGGAAAATAGTGTTTTGGCACTCAGCATGTTTCGCTTTGTTATTGATTTAGTTTCGGTGGGAGTGCCGAGATCATTGCATGTATGTAAAGCTTGTTTTGAGAATGTGATTTGCCATGTGATTTGTCAGGACTTTGATCTTTGCTTTGAGCCTACACCTGAGAGGCCAGGTGAGTGGTGCTTTTAATAAAGCTATGTTATACTGTTTTGATAAATCTTGTCTTGCTTTGTTTTGATGGAAGTATTCGTTAAGCATGAATGATTAGCCTACTTCGATGTATCAAGTGTAAGCCTTGTTTTGATGTTATCTTTGAAAAGTCCCTTGTACTGGAGGACTATAAACTTTTACAGTACCAAGTATAAAAGTCCCTTGGCTGGAGGACTCTAAACTTTCGCAGCACAAAGTATAAAAGGATACGGTCCTTCCTTGAAAAGCTATCGTGTTAAAGCGGGCTACGGGCCTAAGTAACACAAGTCCCCTGGCTGGAGGACTCTAAACTTTCGCAGCACCACCTTGTCAAAAAGGGCTACGGGCCTAAGTGACACCAGTTTCTTGTGTTAAAAAGGATACGGTCCTTTCTTGAAAAGTTATCGTGTTAAAAAGGGCTACGGGCCTAAGTAACACAAGTCCCTTGTGCTGGAGGACTCTAAACTTTCGCAGTACCCTTGACTAATCGATTACGGATCGTACAGTCCCTTGTTTTGCCGATGTCAGTGAGCATCCCTTGAGACTTGTAAGACTTGATAGACGAATACGGTTCGTCTCTTGCTTTGATTAAGCTTGATGTGTTTTGCTATATAGGGACCTCGGCTAATATTTGTATGGTTTTGATATGTTTTGTTTGAACAGACTTCGGCTATATTCATACAAAACCTTTATTACTCGTACCATTCACTGAGTTTCCATACTCACCCTCTCTATATATATGTAGGTGATGAGCAGGACGGCGGTGACGCCTAGATGCATTTTGCAAAGCTTGTTTTGGATTCTTGACATGTTGGCCTGACTCGTTTTACGTCGGCAAATTTGTACTCACGTCGGCCGTCTTGTATTCACGTCGGCATTTTGTGTTTACGTCGGCCAATCTTGAAAATCATGCTTCTTGGCTTGTATTTCTTGTATTTTGCATATGTCGGCTGAGAAGCCTTTTGATCAAGATGTAATTTGTATTTTGTTATTTATGGATTTGGATGTGAACCATATTATATATGTCTTCTCATTTGATCTAAGCACAGCTCTTATGGACCACTTGTATTTTAAGTTATTGCTTCTGCGTTTGTAGGCCCCCTATGAGTACTCTGTTGTGTGTGGATTTTGTAAGATGGCCTTCGGTAACCTCGGATTACTGGCCATCACGGCACCAACCTACTAGGGGCGGGTTGGGGTCGTGACAATACATTTAACGCTCGAGCCAGCCCTTAGTCGCTCGAGCAGAAGTGTGAGACACAGAGTGGTCGCTCTAGCGTGGAATCCATCGCTCGAGCGTGGAAGTAGAATTTTGGAATTTCCAGAATTGTTTCCAAGTTTCAAATCTTGATTCCAACATTTCAAAACTCATCATTTGGGCCCAAAACTTAAGGGAACTTGTCTAAACTTGAAGAACATTGAGAATCAAAGATCTTTTTATGAAATTCAAACCCAAAAGGGTGACAATTGTGCAAATTTCAACTTGAAATGGAAGAACATGATATAATTATGCCATGTATGTATTCATTTGAATTCATAACTTCCAAAACATGATCACATGAGATATTCCTTTCCAAAAACATGGTGAATTCTTATACTACAACTATAATATGAACATGCATATGACAAATTCTTAGATAAAATGCTCTAAATGTAATGTAATGTACATGCATGCATGTATACTCTATCCTACTACTTCATTAAGCTTAATTCATGCCCTAACTTACTTAATTCTTTTGAATGCATGAGTTAAAATCCCTAATTACCCAATTAAAGGCTTGATTTCATACCTTAGGTTCTGAACTCTTTGAATCCTAGTGAATTCTTGTTCAAAGTCTTCAAGTCTCCTTAATTCTCTAGCAATTTTCTTGTTTGAAGGCTCCTCCCTAGTCTCTCTCTCTCTCTCTCTCTACACGTTTTTATGTGTGTGTGAGCTCATCATGGGTTGAAAATGAAAGAAAAAGAGAGAGTGATAGCACATAATAAGCTTTATATAGGTTGACCTAATAATAGTTAATTAAGGCTAATCAAGTGGGCATTAAGTTAATCTAATTTAATCGTTCCAAATCGAATTTCAATTGGACCTACCATAAAATTCTAAAAATTCTACTCAACACAAAAATCAAGTCAATTTCTGAATCGGATGCCGATAAGGCCTTCAATTTGTAAACCGAAACAAAAACATGAATAGATTTTTCTATGTTAAACAGATATAAACACAAATAATGCGATGCTCATGTAATTGACTCATGACTTCGTCTTAATTACTTGTTAAACATACTTAAGTATGGATTAACGTTAATCATGGGTCCGGGCTGTTACACTTTGGGGCCTAAAACTTGAGAAAATCAGTTTTAAACTTGGAAACATTAAGAGTTAAAGATCATTTCATGAAATCAAGACCCAAAAACATGTCAATTGTGCAAAAATTCAACTTGAAATATGAGAATATGATATGAACATGACATACATGTATTCATTTGAGTTCATAGCTCCCAAAACATGATCAAATGAGATCCAATGGTGAGAAATGTTATGAATTCCTCAAACCATGCTAGAATTACAACATGCATGTGAAGAAAACTTTGAAAACAACTCCCAATTGCTATGTAATATGCATGCATGTATGAAATGACTTAACTTTCTTCAATTATAGCTCAAAACTCATGTTAACCCACTCAATTCTCTTGAATTCTTGAATTTACCAACTCAAAAGCAAGACTAAAGGCTTGAGCTCTCACCTTAGCGTCTCAATTCCTTAAGATTTAGAGATAATCTTGAGCAATCCTTCAAGTCTCCAAGCAATGTCCTTCTCTACCTCAAGTTGATTTCAAGTTCTTGGCCTCTCATTTCCTCTCACGTTTTTGCTATCAAGGATGTAGATATGTGAGTGTAAAGTGTGAATGAGGGTCTACTAATGCCTTATATAGGCTTGGCTAATGGCTTATTTGATTTGTTGATCAACTAATCAATTGGGCATTAGTTTATTCTAATTTAATTCGTTTTGAATCGAATTTTAATTAAACCTACCACAATGTTCTAAAAATTCCAACAAAAACATAATTCAAGTCAATTTCGCGATTAGATGCCGATAAGGCCTTCAATTCATAGAACGAAGCAGAAACGAAAACAAATATTCCTACGATAGATAGATATAAGCACAATAATGCAACACACACATCTATGCAATTCAATTTAGATTTTTTTTTAAAAATTTCTGACTGGGGTTATTTAACCATGAATTAATGTAAATTAGAGGTCGGAGTTGTTACACCAGTGGTAAAAAGCTCACCGAAAATGGAAGTCAGATGAACGCAGAAAGCTCGAAAGGACGGTAATGGAGGTTTGAGGGAAATTTCGTAGACAGAGAAAACTTTGAGAGAGTGCAAGAATGCGAAGTGAAAAGACAGAGAGAGAGAGAGAGTGTGTTTTTGTTAAAACGTGAAAAGGCTGTAAAACATAATTAAACACCTTGGACGATGTGCTTATCAGGCGGCATGATAGCACATGTCAGGTACGAACTGATGAGGAAAGGACATGTGGCAGAAACGGTTGAGAAAAACCGTGCATAACAGCTCATGAGCAGATAAAACTCTTGGAGTTCTTGATTTAATGAAGCAAAAACCTCAGCTAAAAGAACGATCTCAGTTAAGATACTTAAAGATCTTGGTTCTTAGTTCTTGGTTCTTGATCCTTGATAAAAATGGACAGTTAAGTGCTCTGTACTTGAAGCTGACGAGTAATGATCTCGATCGATGGGAAAGAATGAATTTTTAGCCGACATAGTATTTGAACAAACGATGTAGGTTCCATCACTTCAGGATGCCGAGGAAATAGAACCAAGGGGGTAGTTGTGGGGACATATTTTGAATGATAGCATATGGCTAAGGTGACGCCGAAGTGTCAGCCGAGGTGCCACGTGGCTTGGTCATGACGTCGAGATGATCTCAGCTAGGCCGATGTTATCTGCGGAGATACTGGAATCTGAGATAAGCAAATAATGAGCCAGAATCCTAGAATAGGGGAGGACTTCAGTCTGGATAAAGATAAAACTTTATGGGAGTTTATCCCTATTTAGCTGAGGGTCCAGGATAGGCATTGAGCCTGTCCATTGAAGTGAGGTTTCTACATGGATCAGGTCAGTACTGGCTATAAAAATAGGGCACCCCCGTTGGTCTAAGGGATGTGTGATATATGGTGAGCAAAAAGTATTCTCTTGTGAGATTAAACACAATTTGCTATCTGTAAAAGATATTTGATTACTGACTTGAGCGTCAGAGTGCCCCCGGGTGGACGAACCACCGCCAGACTCTTATCTTTTTGTGACAGGTTGTTCAAACTTAATCTATTTTGCCGGTGCTCTCCAGCTGAGTTCCCCATTTGGTTGTGTGGTCAGAAATCAACACCCACACAAATAAAATACAGTCCTAATATAATAATAGATATACATGTAAATACAAACCAATCCACATAAAAAAACCATAGGAGGAGACTTCATTTATTTATCAACTAAATGAAACAAACATTGATATTTGATACGTAATTATGTAGAGACATAAATATACCATATTACCAACCACTGATATATCTAAATCAATCTATAATTGCTAGAGCTATAGGGTTACATAATTTGAAACTATTCCATTCATCCAGATGATAGTGAATTTTATCTCTTCATAATTTGAAACTCTAATTAGGATTTATCTTCTTCTTATCATTGCTATTCTTAATGGCAGAAACTAATGTTTTCACCATTTGACTCTTCACTGACGTCTTCAGTGGCAATTTCACGGTAACTGGTTGGCTTTTAACCCTATCTCCCATCTCTCTCTCTCTCTCCCTCACTTTTTGTTTTGTATGTTGTGTTGAGTTGTAGTGCTTCTTTAGAGAGAAACATAGGCATGTATTTATAGACTAGAAACTTATTTTTTTTCTTCTTCTTTTTTCTTTGGCTTGTCTGCGAGTTAACACAAAGATCAAAGAGCCATCCAAGTAAGTGTGTGTGTATTTTGTGGGATCGTGAAGCCATGTTGAAAGACACATTGTGTATGTGTCCGACCAATTTCAGAGGATTATCTTTTGTGTGTGTGTTTAAGAAGCCTAATTCACCTCATTGTGTGTTTTGAATGGCCCACCTTGGTGTGGGTGTGTGGATGTGTTATGTTAATTTTGTGTAATGACTCACCACAAATAAATAACTATGGTCAAGAAAATGGTAACTATGGTATACTGTTTATTCGAATTTTTACTAAGTAGTACTATAAAAATTAAAATAAAATTATACAAAAAAATTAATGTAAAATGATGTGATAAATTTTAATTTTATTATTTTAAAGCAAAAAGTCTATTGTGATGATTTATATTTTTAAAAAATTCACTCTCCAATCAAAAATTATATAAGAATATCATTTTTATTTTTTAAATTTTTAATTGACTACGTGAAACACTAAAATATGATTTTAAAAAGAAATATCTATTTAAATTTATAATCCTAGCCAAAAGCCCATCTCATTATGTGTGTTTGCCGAGAGAGATTAGTCAATTAAAAAGACCCAATTGGGTGTGGGTGTGTGGTCACGTGGGTGTGGGTGTGGGTGTGGGTGTGGGTGGGGTGTGGATGTTTTGAAGTAAATTAATTGTATATATTAAAAATGATATTCCTATAAAAAAAATTTACAGTGAATGTTAACTAGAATAATATGTTTGTGTCCCTTTTTTCAAAAAAATATAAGTCACTATAATGATTATTTTTTTTTAAAAAAAATTTAGTTACTGTATTAATTCTTTCAGATAAATTACACTAACTTTCTTGAAATTTTAAATAAATATAATAAGCACAACAGTTTTGACATAATTAAACTGATCTCTAATTTAACAAGGTTAAATATAATGAAGATTGTGCAAAATTACAAAAATGAATGACATAAAGTATATATTTCGTATAAAAAATATGATAACATCAAATTTTCATTCATATAACTAACATATTATCAATGAAAAGGGGGCTAAGTGGTTATATAAAATAAAATCTTAAAAGAACTCAATGTAATTATTTCAAAATTATAAAATTTGTTATATTTTTTTTCAAACATCAAAGAGATCAGTGTATTCATCCCAATTTTTTTAATATAATTTTTTTCATTTATATAATAATTGAGTCTTCGACTCACCACAAATAAATAATCAAATTCAAAAAAATGACACCAACGTACCTTGCCAACATAAATTTATGATTGATATGGTGTTAGTTGAAACCGTAACTCATTGGTTAATGATTTTCGATAATTTTGTTTCTATTTTGTTTTAGGTTACCGCACCTTCATCGTTGTTTGGAAAATGTGAAGGACATTATTTATTCGTTTGATTAGCATGAAAAATAATCAAAAGATTAAATTACAAATAAATAAGAAAGATTTTTACTTTTTGATATGACTGTGCTTTATCTTATTCTTCATTTTTTACCATCTTGTTAAAAAAAAAAAAAAAATAAAAAAGAAAAGAAAAGAAAAGTATTGCTCATTTAAATGGGAGACAATTAATTGTCGGAAATAGCTCAATTGACCAAAACTCCTGCACCTTACTAGAAGGCCAGTAGTTCGAATATCCAGAGTCTTATTCCCCGTGTATTAACTACAGGCTTTCTCTTTCACTTTGGGAGTTTTTTCATACAAAGTTTATATTGTATAGTAGGTCTTATTGCCGTGTATTAATTGGGATTTTCGCTCCTACTTTGAGAGTTTCTTTTACAAAAAATTTGTATTGTGACAATTGTAATATACAAATGAAATCAATTTTTCTTTTCATTTGCGTCTTTCTTCCTTTTCCAATCTTTTTTTTTTTTTTCTTGGTCCTAACTTTTCCAAATACAAATGATTAGGGTAGCATTAGTTAAATTGCCTATTTCCTGTTAAAACCCACAAAGGTGTATGTGTGTAAATTAAATGTATAAATTAAATAAACAACAAAATAAAATAATTTAAAAAATAATTATATAAATTATTTCCCGAATTAAAAGCTTACAGAAATTAATGTCGAGGTTTGTGTTGGACATAATCTCCTTAAAGTAGATTTCGTCCTCGCTTCGATACTTCGAGTTAAAATGGCGTCCACTTCCCAAGATGCAACGACTAACACTTGATTTTACAGCACTATAAAATCAAGTCTGGCGAACCAAAAAATATTGTAACTCTTTCTCTTTATTTTCCTAAAAATAAATGCATAAAAAATGCAAAGAAACATAGAGAGGGATGACGAATTTATGACAGAAAAATTTGATACAAGAATGCTGGAATTAAAGGCTTTTTATAGAAGAAAAGGTGGCTGTTCCGAACAGGTAGAAACCTGCTCGGACAGATTGAATAGGCAGCAAACAGATTTAGTTTGAAATGAACAAGTATGAACCTGTTTTGAACCTTCTGAACTTGTTCCATGAAGGGTAAAATAGTTTGGGACCTGTTTGGGTAAAGAAAAAAAAATTTAGACCAATTTATTTTGAATTTTGAAACCAAAATAAAAAATAAAAAATAAATTACAAATGTTTTTTACCTAAAAAGATAAGTATTAGGCCGGACAAGCCCAACCCAACCTCACACCACGCACCCAGACCCAGCCCAGCCAGCCCGGACGGATGGCGGCGGCGGCGACGCACGCGTTGTTTTAGTTTTGGATCCAATGGGTCTAGCCCACTACACCTATAACCTCGCCCTTCCACAAATTTGGGTGCCCCTTGGGGCGCATCCTAAGTATCCAATGCTAAGGTTTATAAACCCAAACAATTCCTCAAGCCTTCCAATGTGGGACAATCACATTTCACAAATGTGTAGTAAACTTACCAAAATACATTTTCACGAACCCGAAAATGCGCGTTGAATTCTCATTCATCCGAAAATGGTTTTGAGCAACAAAATACATGAATTTATTCACTACGCGGCATTAAACATGAACCCAATTAGAAACGTTAAAAATAACGCTTGGGTCCCACCTTAATTAATGCTCAAAGTTAGCAAAAAATAAGTATTTTTCAAAGCCATTTTCCAATAATCCCCCACATGAATGAAATTCACGATAACGGACATGTAACAAGATGCAGAAAAAGAAAGAGTACATTAAGAAGATACATCACATCGAGATAGGTAGTTTTTGGCTTTGAACCTCCTCTAGTGAAAGCCTATCGGACTTACTGGCTAACCACTGGAAGCAATGCCTTGAACTGTTCAGCTGTTTGTGTAAGCCAAGACAATATACTACACATAGTGTGCCGCAGACACAGTTTGGTTCTTATGGTTATGTTCATTTTGGCCCTGAACAACACCTGGTAATTCATGTGTGCTCTAGAGAATTTAGCCTTCTCAATTCTCACAGAATCGGCCCAGTTCACACTCATACAGGTGATTTCTTATTAAGAGCATCCTGCTATACCCCACTTGGATGTCCAAGCTAAAGAATCATTAAAAGCAAAGTTTATCCTACTAACGCTGCAGGTATCACTCTTCTTATCATAGAAATGGGTAGAAGTAAACCTCCTTAGTGATATGTGAAGTCATCTATAATTCGGTTGTCCCTTTGAACTTAGATCTTGGGATCTCCAGTCAACTAGGTTGAGTTGTCATTATGGCGACTTCTAAGTAATAGGCTTTAATCCCATTCCCCTCGATAAATAGTACACTTGCTCTTTGGCTAGCCCTTTAGTCAATGGATCCGCAATATTTTCCTTTGACTTTACATATTCTATGGAAATTATTCCATGTGAGAGCAAATGCCTAACGGTATTATGTCTTCGACGAATATGTCAAGACTTACCGTTATATATATGATTTTGTGCCCGTCCTATTACTGCTTCACTATCACAATGAATGCATATAGCTGGCACAGGTTTAGGCCACATTGGAATGTCTTTTAAGAAATTATGAAGCCATTCTGCTTCTTCTCTTATTTTATCTAATGTGATAAACTCAGATTCCATTGTCGATCTTGCTATGCATGTCTGCTTGGAAGATTTCCAAGAGACTGCAACACCTCCTAGGGTAAAGACATATTCACTAGTGGATTTTGAGTTTTTAGTATCTGATATCCAATTTGCATCGCTGTATCCCTCGAGTACTGTTGGATATTTGGTATAATGAAGACCATAATTCTTGGTATGTCTTAGATACCTAAGTATCCTAATTATCGCTTTCCAATGATCGGACCCTAGATTATTTGTGTACTTACTCAATTTGCTTACAGCATATGCTAAATCTGGCCTAGTGCAATTCATTAAGTACATCAAGCTTCCGATTATTCGAGAGTACTCTAATTGTGATATGCCTACACTTGTATTTTTTGACAAATGAAGACTAATGTCAACAGGTGTTTTAGCAGGACGATTGTCATGCTTTCCAAATTTCTCCAGAATCTTCTCAACATAGTGAGACTAAGATAAAGCATATCCTTCAGATGTTCTAGTAATTTTTATTCCTAGAATTACATCTGTTACTCTTAGATCTTTCATGTCAAACTTTTTGTTCAACATTTTCTTTGTAGATTTAATATGTCATTATTGCTTCCAATAATGAGCATGTCATCTACGTAAAGACAAACTATGATATAACCTTGTATGTGCTTTTAACATAGACACATCTGTCACATTCGTTTATCTTAAAACCATCCGAATGCATAAAGTAATCAAATTTTTCATGCCATTGTTTTGGAGTTTATTTTAATCCATAAAGGGATTTGACAAGTTTACAAACCTTTTTCTCTTGGCCCGGAACTTGAAACCCTTCTGGTTGTTTCATATAGATTTCCTTATCTAACTTACCATTCAAAAAAGCTGTTTTAACATCCATTTGATGTATTTTCAGATTATACAAAGCTGTAATTGCAATCAACATGCGAATGGATGTTATTCTTGTCACTGATGAATAGGTGTCAAAATAATCAAGGCCTTCCTTCTGCCTGTATTCCTTAACAAGCCTAGCCTTGTATTTATCTATTGAACTATCTACTTTCATTTTTCTCTTGAATATCCACTTATATCCAAGAGGTTTACATCTTGGTGGAAGATCCACTAGTTCCCAAGTATGATTTTGTAGTATTGATTCAATTTCACTATTCATAGCCTCTCTCCACAACGGAGCTTCAGGACTTGACATTGCTTCCTTAAAGTTTTGAGGCTCATTTTCTAACAAATATGTCAAAAAATCTAAACCAAATGATTTAGAGATCCTAGCCTTCTTGCTACGTCTAGGTTCATCTACTTCATTATCATTTTGGTCTTCACTGCTACCCATAGTAATATCAAAAGTTCTTTTATTTGAACTTTTCTCTTTAATTTCCTTGCTAGGAAAAATGTGTTCAAAAAATGATGCATTTCTTGACTTAATAATAGTGTTTACATGCATATTCGGATTTTCAGATCTATGAACTAAAAATCTATATGCATTACTATTATTGGCATATCCAATGAACACACAATCAACGGTCTTTGGTCCTATCTTAGTCGTTTTGGGACTAGGAACTGCCACCTTGGCCAAACTCCCTCACACTTTGAGGTACTTGTAGGTAGGTCGTCGACCTTTCTATAATTCACAAGGTATTTGATTGAGTTTCTTGTGGGGTACCCTGTTAAGGATAAAGTTAGCAGACAAAATCGCCTCCCCCCACAAGTTCTGAGGTAACCCTGAACTAATCAACATGGCATTCATCATCTCTTTAAGAGTTCGATTCTTTCTCTCAACAACACCATTTGACTGAGAAGAATAGGGTGCAGTGGTTTGGTGAATGATACCATGTTTAGAACAAAATTCTTCAAATGATGCATCATACTTACCACCTCTGTCACTCCTCACTATCTTAATAGTTTTGCCAAGTTGATTTTCAACCTCAAGTTTGTATTGCCTAAAAGCTTCTACGGCTTCGTCTTTACTTCTCAATAAGTAAACATAGCATTATCGAGTGCAATTATCAATAAAAGTAATAAAGTACTTCTTACATCCTCTAGTTTGAACAAATTTTAAATCACAGATATTTGTGTGAATTAAACTTAGAGGTTCAGTACTTCTTTTAACTTTATTAAATGATGCCTTAGTGAGTTTTGCCTCAACACAAACCTCACATTTATGATTAAAATCAAATTCTAAGTTAGGTAAACATACTAAAGTAACAAGTCTACGCAAAGAATTAAAATTGACATGTCCTAATCTACCATGCCATAAGAAGAAGACTCAGCAATATAAATAGAAGATGTGTTCTTATTATTAAAAGCCAAATTAGGTACAACAGTATTTACATTGAGCTTAAAAAGCCAATCACTTATGTAACCTCGCCCCACATATATTTCGCTTTTGGAGAGTACAACTTTATCAGATTCAAAGACTAATTTAAACCCATTCTTGATCAACAATGACCCAGAAATCAAATTCTTGCGAATCTCTAGCACATAGAGTACATTGTTAAGAGTGAGTTCTTTCCCCGAGGTCATTTTCAACACAATCTTTCCTTGTCCTTCTATAGTTGAAGTGGAGGAGTTTCCCATAAAAAATTGTTCTCCACTTTCCACCACTTTGTAGGTTGTGAACATCTTCTTATCTGCACAGATATGGCGGGTTGCTCCAGTATCCACCCATTATTCGTTGGGATTGCCCACCAAATTTGCTTCAGAGATTACTGCAGCAAGATTGATGTCTGCCATTCCATTGGAAAGATAAAAATCCTCAACTATGTTAGCTTGTGCTGGCTTTTTGCTTAAACTCCCTCCGTTCTTGCGAACGTAACAATCCTTAGCGCGATGCCCATCTTTGCCGCACACAAAACACTTGCCTTTAAACCTGTTGTTGAACCCGTTGTTGATCTTACAGATCCTTGTTTGGGACCATTGCCATCATGCTTCCGCTTCTTGTTGTTGAACTTTGACCCATGTTCATGTTCCACAACATTTGCTTTAGCCTACATGACATGGTTTCCTAACTTTTTGTCGGAACCACGGTTGTCCTCCTTAATTCGGAGCCGCACTATTAGTTCCTCCAATTTCATCTCCTTGCGCTTATGCTTCAGATAATTCTTGAATTCTTCCCAAGATGGTGGCAATTTTTTAATGATTGTCGCTACTTAGAAAGATTCACTAAGAACCATCCCTTCCGCATGTATGTCATGGAGAATTAATTGGAGATCTTGAACTTGGTTAATAACCATTTTGGAATCCATCATTTTAAAATTCAAAAAACGATCAACAACAAATTTCGCTGTACCGGCATTCTCTGTTTTATACTTATGATCTAGAGATTCCCGTAGTTCTTTAGCTGTGCTTTTCACACTATACACATTGTACAGTGTATTGTCCAATCCATTGAGGATATAGTTTCGACACAGAAAATCACTATGTTTCCATGCATCGACTAAGGCAACCACTTGCCGGTTAGTTTCTCCCTCGTTCAGTGCCGGTGTCTTTTCATGAGTGAAGCGAGCCAAATTCAATGTGGTAAGATAAAACATTATCTTTTGTTTTCATCTTTTAAAATCATTACCATTGAATTTTTCTGGCTTCTCCCCATGATTTACCAATACTGCCGGAGTCATCACTGGCACAACATGTGTGGAGGTTTGAGTAATAACCGTCTCAGTACTGTTAATTTCAGTTGTCATAATTCTGACGAAATAAAAATAATACACCAATCACAAACTTATACAAAAACGAATTTACATACAAAATAAACAGAATAATATTTTGTAACAAAATTTTAATGATAAACAGTATATTACTACTATGTTATCAAAGAAATCATTAAACAATATATTACTACTATTTAAGAAATTAAACAGTATATTACTACTATTTAATTTCCCAAAACAAAATATTTGTCTGTCTATCACAGAAATAAATAATAATAATAAAATCTACTTTAAGATTGTTAGAACCCACAAAGGTGTATGTTTGTAAATTAAATGTATAAATTAAATAAATAATAAAATAAAATAATTCAGAAAATAATTATATAAATTATTTCCCGAATTAAAAGCTTACAGAAATTAATGTCGAGGCTTATGTTGGACACAATCTCCTTAAAGTAGATTTCGCTCTTACTCCGGTGCTTCGAGTTAAAATGGCGTCTAGTTCCCAGGATGCAACAACTAACACTTGATGTTACAGCACTATAAAATCAAGTCTGGCGAACCAAAAAATATTGTAACTCTTTCTCTTTATTTTCCTAAAAATAAATGTAGAAAAAATGCAAAGAAACACAGAGATAGAGGACGAATTTATGATAGAAAAATCTAATACAAGAATGCTGAAATTGAAGGCTTTTTATAGAAGAAAAGATGGCTGTTCCGAACAGGTAGAAACCAGTTCAGACAGATTGAATAGGCAGCAAACAGATTCAGCTTGAAATAAACAGGTATGAACTTGTTTTGAACCTTCTGAACCTGTTCCGTGAAGGGTAAAACAGTTTGGGACCTGTTTGGGTAAAGAAAAAAAATTTTGAACCAATTTATTTTGAATTTTGAAACCAAAATAAAAAATAAAAAATAAATTACAAATGTTTTTGGTCCAGAAAGATAAGTATTGGGCCGGACAAGCCCAACGCAACCCACCCGACCGGACGGCGGCGGCGCGCGCGTGGTTTTAGTTTTGGGTCCAATGGGCCTAGCCCACTACACCCATAACCTCACCCTTCCATAAACTTGAGATAATCCTATTAAAATAGGACTCAGAAAAGGGTTTTAAGGCCATTTATGTATTTCAATTAATGAGAATTCTTTTCAATTTTCTTGAAATTTGGATTTTGTTTTGAAAAACGGAAATAATCAATTTTCATAAAATTATTTTTCTTGAAATTAAATAAACTGTCTTTTTGGATAAGGTATCATTCTTCGAGGATATGTTCTATTTCCTTGTTAAGATTATTTCATTATTATTGTATAAGTAGTCATTCATTCATCTCACTTAATATATATTTTTTAAAATAATGACCTAGCTAAAAATCAATTTTAAAATAATGAATCAAACGATTGACTATGGCCATCTATTTTTTTTCTTTTTTCTTTTTTTTACTGATGAATCAAATAATTTTAAAAACAATTCATCTCACTTTGTTACCTTTTGAGTCAATTTCTTTAGTGATGGCCATCTAGTCTTTTACATGTGGAATCATCATGGGTTTTTAGACTATAAAATCAAGTGGGAGCTCTAGTTTTGAATCCTTTGTTCATTTAGCTTATGCAGAAATCGAAAAAAACTAATAATAATAACAAATCCTACCAGTCATATGGTAAATGTAGTGGGTTGTTTAGGGGTGTAAATCTGATTCGGCCTAGTTCGGCTCATGTTGGGTCTTACGGACTCTTGTTAAAATTTAAACTTGACTGGGCCGACCCATGGACAAAAAAATTAGGCCCGGGCCTAGGGGTATTTGGGCCTTGGACGGGCCGGCCCAGTGAGCTTGAGCCTGAGCCTGGCGTCGGGCTTGGACTGAGCCTACCCCTTTTTTTTGTTTTTTTTTAAATTTTTTCTACCAAAATTTTATTATCTTTTACTAAAAAAAGACACTAGGCCTTGGGTGGGCTGGACCTTGGATTGGGCCTTAACTGGGCTTTAAGTGGGCCCACGGGCCGGGCCGGTTTCAAAATGATGGCTCAGGCGCAAGAGTTTGGGCTCGGGCCGAGCTTACTCCAGGCCACGAGCGGGTTTTGGACCGCCTATAGGCCGCGGGCTATTTTTACATTCTTAGATATAAGATTAATTGATTATTTAATAACCTTTAGATATATATGTGGGTAATAAAGGAAAAAGTCACTTTTCTTACAAGGAAAAAGTCATCTCTCTCTCTCTCTCTCTCTCTCTCTGAATTGTGTGTTGTGTTGTAAGGATTCAAGAGAGAAACATTGGATTTATAAGTGGGAAATTCAATTATTTATTTATTTATATATATATATACATACTTTTCTTGGACTTGACTGTGTATTAACACAAAGCTGAATGTGCCGAAGGAGGATGTGTGTGTGTGTGTGTGTGTGTGTGTGTGTGTGTGTGACCCAAGTTTAGAGCATCATTTTTGTGTGTGAAATGGAGAAACCCAATTGAAAGGCCCACTTCAATATGGGTTTGAATGGCCAACCTCGGTGTGGGTGTGAGTGTGGTTGTGGGAATATGGGTGTCTTAGGTAATATTTATGTAGAGTGATGATTGAGATCCCCTCCAATCACCACCCCACCACCCCTCCACAGATACGTGGCAAATGGTGATTGGAGGAGAAGGAATAAAAAGAAAGAAAGAAAGAAAAAGTAACCAATCAAGTGAAGAGGGGGTCAAGGGGGTTGGAAAAAAAGGGGGTCCAAGTCATTATTCTATTTATGTAATAACTCACCAAAAATATATAACTGTACTCAAGGAAATGACTATTATAGCCTATATGAACTTTTAGAAAGTAGTGCTACAAATAAATAAATAATTAGGAGACATCCCTGTATTTGTTTAAGAGTTTGAGGATAATAATAATTGGAATAGACTTATCTCGGACTAGACCGTATTATTGGACTTGTGAAGATTCATCACGAGTTTTATTTTGATAATTTGAACCGTTCAATATGTAGAATTCGTCAAGTATTTTATCCTTTTTAAAAATCCCATTGATTTAATATCGATAGCTACTTGATCGGATCAGATTTTTGTCAACGGTAAATATAATTTTTAAAATACTTTGTTGATAAAAATCTGATTCAATCAAGTAGTTATCGATATCTGATCAACGTAAGTTTTACATGAATAAAGTACTCGACAAACTCTACATATTGAACGGTTCAAATTATCAACATAGGATCCATGATGGACCTCACAAGCTCGACAATACCGATTAATCCACAAAGTGAACTAGAGACAAACTTAACCCATAATAATTTGCTTACTAGTTAAAGTCATGATACTTGAAATCTTAAAGTGACAAGGGACAAATAACATATATGGTCCAAGATGTCTTCAGAATCTTAAAAATTATATAATCTTTCTCACGGTTTCTCTCATAAAGAAATATATATATATATATATTTTTTTTTATGACCTTTTACATTATTTAAGTGATTTCAAACTTCCAAATTTAATAATAACTTTTGATTTAAAATTTATATTTTTTGAATCCTATTAACAAGATCTTTCAAACAAGATCCATGAGTAAAATGAAATTTTGAAGAAAAAAAATTCATGATCAGTAAAATTTTATTGACTTGGTCATCGAAATTTCATTGATCAATCGAAATTTCACCGACTTAGATTGACTTGGTCATCGAAATTTCACTAACATGTCTTCGGTTAATAAATTTCATCAACCTATTATTATTTTTTTTTTTTTTTTTTTTTGTGAAGAATTTTATATTTATCATGGATCTTATTTTACAGATCTTGATGAAATGATTTTTTAAAAAATACAAATTTTATAAGAGAACAAAGATCTAAATCAAAAGTTATAGAATTTTAAAATTTTCAAATGACTTAAAAAAATAAAAGGTGTTATTTGAAGCAATGTAGTGAGTGCATTTTTGTCACTGTGTGTTTTGGAGGACATGTACTAATATAAAAAATTGTGAGGTTCTTATCTTTCTAAAAAAACTTATTAGAAATCTTAAACATAAAATTTTAAAATTATATAAATGATTCATATATAATAATGTGACAAATTTTAACTTCGTCACTTTAAACTGAAAATGTTAGCTTATATTTTAAAAAGTGTTACTGCAATAGTAAATATCACTCTTGCATCATTGTTACATCATACGGATCAAAAAAATTTGAAAAGATATCATTTTTAATTTTCAATTCTTAATTAATTGGATAGTTCAAAGAGCATAGTTGCGTGGGTGTGTGGGCTTGTGAAGCCTAGTTATTAAGATTAAAAGAGATGTATCAATGTGCACGTGCGTAACCCAGTTAGGAGATCTACCTAGTGTGTGTGTGTGTTGAAAAAGCCCAATTGAAAGGCCCAACTCAGTGTGTGTATGATGAGAAAGAGAAGCCAATTTCAAAGGTAGACTTCATTGTGGGTGTGGGTGTGGGTGTCTTAGGTGACTCAATTTTATGTAATGACTAACCCCAAATAATTAACTAATGTTTCTCTTTTATTTTAGGTTAATGCATCTTCATGGTAACCAACATGAAAAATACTAGGAGTAGATTTGTGGTTACGTAGTCTAATGCCTTTTGTTCGGAAATTATTAAAGACTTTTATTACCATAAAAAATCGAATATTCTAAACATAGTCACAAAACTAATACAAAATATTAATAGATGGACAAAAAATTTTAGAAGTGAGCCTCGCCAAAAATTTTGTAAAATCTTATTCATTTATTTATATTTTGAATTCTATTCCATATTTAGTTTCTATGTTCATAACAGAATTATAAAAATAAAAATAAAAGAAAATATAAATAAAAAATAAAGAAATTTTAGATATGATTTTAATTTTCATCTTTTTCATTTTCTGTCATCTCTTTTTTTTTTTTTTTTAATTTATTGTTCATTTATATAGGTGACCATAAGAAAACAATTATTTTTATTATTATAAAAGCTTTTTATTAATTTTTTTTTCTCTCCATAAACCGGTCTCCATATCCAAGATCCAACACACACCCTAGAAGTTTCTTTAGAAGAACGATGATGCTATGACATAGTTTCCTTTTTAGCATTTCTTTTTCATTACTTTGTCAAACTTATACAGGTTGCAACTACATATTTTATTAGTTAAGTGGCATCGTTTATCTTAATTAACTTATTTATTACTATGATTTAAAATGATAATTTTTAAAAAAATTCAAATTATCATGTGATAATAATACCTACAATTTTTTAATCTTTTAACATATTTTCAAACTATTTTTTATATCATTCATGACATTAAATACCCTAAGATAATTGATAGCATATTCGGAGGGTGTGTGTGTGTGTGGGTAAGTGTGTTAAATTGTGAAGCAAGTTAAAGGACATACAATACAACAATGTGCAAGTCATTGACCAAGTTAAGTTAAGAGGAAAAGTACCTATAAGTGGTAAGTTGAGGAAATTATTACACGTATATGAAATATTTATAATTATTTTTTCAACTTTGAAAAAAAATTAAGAGTTCTAAATTAAGAGCTCTAATAGTTCTAATTGGTGTGTGGGTTTCATGTGATGTGATGTTTTGGTTTTAATTTTTTTTTAAAATTTTTTACATCATTAATATTCTTTTAAAACTCTTAAATTAAAGAAATGTATCATTTCTCTTTAACTTTTACACCGAGTTAGAATTTTCCTAAGTTAACGAGCCGCACCTAATGTTTCTGTGTGCTTGTTTGAAAAGCCCAGTTAAAAGGCCCACCTCAGGGTCTATTTTGATGAGAGAGAACTCAATTTAAATGACCCACTTCTATGTGTGTTGTTGTGAGCTCTGTGGATTTCTCGATCATTTGGATTATTTATATTATAAAAGTTATTGAGTAAATTTTTTATGAAAAAAATTGAGTTAATCAAATATTTGTAAACTCATCACAGGACCACATTTGCTTTTAAGAAAATAAATATTTACCATGATTTTCATAATTTTTGTAAAAATAATTAGAACCCTATTATGAGATTACAAATGTCCGATTAATCAAATTTTTTTTTTTATAAATAAAATACTCAATAAATTCTACAATATAAACAGTTTATATTATCAAATTAGACCTGAAAAAAAAGCCTCAACAGAACCTGACAGGGTTTAGGTGACTCAATTTTATTTGGAACAATGTTATTCACTCATAATTTTTATTTAGGGGAAATCTTATTGTATACTATATGCACCTTATTATAAATTAGTGTAATTTTATTATATTGTAATATCAACAATAAAATGCGCAACTTCGCCACAAATTAACGTAATAAAATCACTACAACAAAAGTAATTCATGGTGACAAAAAGAAGTGAAGAAAATAAATTGTCACTAAATAAGAATAATCCGTGACGAATTACAAAATTTTGTCAAATGTAATAAAAAAATAAAAATAATAGATGACGAAATTTATTTTCGTTAACAAATAATTCTTTTTAGGTGAGGAAAAATTAAGTTTCGTCACCGAAGGTTTTTCTGCTAATTTTTTTTGGTGGCGCCAAAATTTTGAGACTTTTGGTGAGAAAAAAATTTGTTACCAATCATAAAATTATTAGTCAGGAATATATTTTCGTCACCAATAATTATATATATATATATATGTATATATTTTGAGAAACTTGATTTTAAATATTTTAAGACCATTTGGTGAGAAATATATTTTAATCACTAATACTTTTAAATATTTTGAGACTTTTTAGTGAGGAAATTATTTGGTCACTAATTTTGGAAGAAAAATTTTGACATATTGGGCGGTAATGAAAAAAATAGACTACTAACTTTTTCTTCCCCCCCCCCCCCCCCCGGTTTTGTTTATCAATTTTCCTTTCCCCTCTCTCCCTCTCTCTCTCTCTCTCTCTCAAAACAAAAACACAAGTTAATTAACTCTCTAAGTAACCTATGGTGACGAAAGTAGTGAAGAAAATAAATTTCGTCACTAAATAAGAATAATCCGTGACGAATTATAAAATTTTGTCACATATAATAAAAAAGTAAAAATAATAAGTGACAAAATTTATTTTCGTCAATAAATACTTCTTTTTAGGTGAGGAAAAATTAAATTTCGTCACCAAAGGTTTTCCTTTTAATTTTTTTGGGTGGCTCCAAAATTTTGAGACTTTTGGTGGGAACAAAATTTGTCACCAATAATTTTAAATATTTTGAAACTATTTGATGAAGAATATATTTTTGTCGTCAATAATTTTAACATTTTAAAATTTTTGGGGAGAAAATTATTTTATCACTAATTTTGAAGGGAGAACTTTGTGATATTGGCAGTCATGAAGAAGAAAAAAAACCTACTAATTCCCCCTTCCTTTTTTTTTTGATGCTTCAGTTTTCCTTTCATCCCTCTCTTGCAAAATGCACGTTCTCTGTCTTTAGCCCCCCTTCTCTTCCTTCACCGCCGCCACTAACGTCACCCGTTCTCCTCCATCAGTGCCGCTATCGACGTCACTCGCGTTCTCCTCCGAGCAATCGTCAATGCCGCTGGCATAGCTTATTTGATTATTTTTTTATTTTTCTCTTTTCAGGTATGGATCCTCTCTCTCTCTCTCTCTCTCTCTCTCTCTCTCTCTCTCTCTCTCTCTCTCAATTTCTCTATTTTTCAATCTTTGTTTTCCCTAATTTTCAAAACTAATTTCATTGTTTTCCCTAATTTTGAAAACTACTGAGATAGTGTCCCATATATTATTTCTTCAGACTGGTTATGAAGAAATGAGTACTTGAATATAGACTTGTTAAGTTAATGACTTATTTGCTTTATATGCAATTAATAGAAAATATTAAATGTAGTAGATATACTAAAAAAACAAAGATCAAGGGCACATATAAATTCTAGATAACTGTATTTTATGTACCTCGATTAGGCACTATAAGAAAAAGCAGAATTGGCGACTAAAAATAGAATTTTCGTCGCTGAAAGTAGCAGAATTGGCGACTAAAATGGAATTAGTAGCCAAAAGTGAAGACTTTTGGCGACTAAAATAGTTTAGTAGCCAAATGTGTAGTTATTGGCGACTAAAAATCAATTTAGTTGCCGATTATATGGGTTTTAGCGACTAAAAAAATTTTAGTAGCCAAAAGTGAAGGTTTTTGGCGACTAAAAAAATTTAGTAGTCAAAAGTATAGGTTTTGGCGACTAAAAAATAGTTTGGTCGCCGATTATACGTGTTTTACCGACAAAAATAAATTTTGTAGCCAAAAGTGAAGCTTTTTGGCTACTAAAAAAAATTTAGTAGCTAAAAGTGTACAATTGGCGACTAAAATTCAGTTTAGTTGCCAAAAGTGGAGGTTTTGGCGACTAAAAAAAGTTTAGTCGCCAAAAGTGGTTATTTTTAGGCGGGAATTAATTTTTTTAGCGACTAAAAAATAATTAGTAGCCAAAACTATAGAATTGGTGACTAAAAAACAGATTTAGTCGCCAAAACTGCTCTCATTTTTTTTTAGTAAATAATTTATTTTTTACATAAATTATATTGAATAAAAATAATTATGTATATATATAGTTTTATATTAATATGGGTCAATATAGTATATAAATAATATATGTTGCATATATATTCATGTGGTGTTGTAGTGGCATAGTGGAGAGAGTGTGTTGCTAAAGGTTTAGAATGTGGAAGGTTGGTGGTTTGAATCTCAGAAAAAGCAAAGAAATTAGTATTTTTTTTTTTTTTCACGGAACAACCTTTGGCGACTAAACGGTTTAGTCGGCGATTCATTGACTATTGGCGACTAAAAGATTAGTCGCTAAATGTATAATTTTAAAAAGTGTAATTGACTATTGGCGACCAAAACTTTGGTCGCTAAAGACCTGTTTTTTGCTGACTAAAACGTTTTTAGTCGCCAATACCTTCCCCGATTGTGTTTTCGCGACAAAACCGGCGACTAAAAAATTTAGTCGGGGAAACTAAAAAGTCGACTTTTGGCGACTAAAAATGGACTTTTAGCGACTAAAAATTTAGTCGCCAAAGGTGCTTTTTCTTGTAGTGAGGGGTTGCCAATATGTTTATTGAGTTATCTGAAGACATGGCTAAGTATGGATTTTTCTCCATTTTCAGTGTTATTGTGGCATTTACAATCAGATCTAACTAGCCTATCACCCATGCTATAGAGAGAGGATCACAGCCGAACGATGCACTCAAAATAGAGAGAGGATCACAGCCGAACGATGCACTCAAAATAGAGAGAGGATCAAAATCAATTGCCGTGAGAGGCGAACGGTGCACTCATATCTTCGGCGGCGAGACTAGTTCGACGGTAAGGCACTCATCTCATCTCTCTTCTCTTCCTTTCGCTGTGAGAGGCTACTATTGCTGTTGTTATATATATATATATACTAGAACACTTGACAACATGCACGAACTCGTACTTAGCGATGCTCATATCTAGGGCTGCTTCAAAGCTATTAGAACCCCCATTTTCTTTCCTGTTCTGATTGAATTCTTCAAAAGTTGGAAACTTGAATTTTGAAGAGAACTCAAGTGTCTATTTTTGGTTAGGATAAAGCTTGGGAGCTCGAAACCCCTTCCCCCCGAATCCCCCGAAATTCAGGAGGGAGAAGGAGAAAGAGAGAGAGAGAGAGAGAGAGAGAGAAGAGAGGGGAAGAGGGCTCGCAGTCGCTGCCCGATCGTCGCCCGGCGCCTCGCAGCAGCTCGTCGCAGCGTCACCCGGCGTCGCCTCGCCCGATCGTCGTCTCCGGTAGGCCCCGCCTCTGCCCGATGGTCGTCTCCGCAGCCCGATCGTCGTCTCCGGCAGCCCCGGCCTCTGCTTCGCCTCCGCCTCCTCTTCCCCCTGTAATTAGGGCCCCCTCCAGTCCTCCTCCTCCTTTCTCCTCCTCCTCCTCCTTCCTTCTCTTCTCCTTCTTCCTTCTTCATCTTCTTCGTTTCTGATTGAACCAGAAAAAAAAAATAAAAAAAATAAAAAAAATACAAAAACGACATCGTTTCTGGGATTAGGGGGATTCGGGGAGCTCAGATTCGAGCTCCCTAGCACGACCCTTTTGGTTAAACCGATCTGAAAATTCATTGTCTTCTTGTTTGGATTCGACCCCTGTGTATCCACGGTTGTAACTCTGTTTTTGGCTCAATAGGAATCGAATCTTTAAGATTGTTTTTTGTAGAAGAAACCTCCGATTGGTTTGGATTGTCCACTGATGACCTATCATTTCTTTTGAATCTGCAACAAACAAAATAATCGGAAACAACATAAGATTTTAAAACAAGGAAGATTTTTTTAATTACCATAAAAATAGAAAAAGAAAATTGAAGACAAAAGTTTTGAAATACCTGATAAGGTATCCCTTGAAGAAATCGAAAAGAGGAAAAAAGTAGGTGGAGACAAAGAAGCAGAAAATGCCGACAAAGAGAACAAATTTTTGGTACAAGAACTGTGTATCAGAACCCATATCCACTGAATCAAAATGGGTATACACCACACAATTAAGCATTCACTCACCTATCAATTAGTGTCTTATTACTGATGTACTTCAGTTGTTTGTGTGTATATCTGTGCTGATTCAATCTTATACTTGTCTCAGATGCCCTTTCACATGTTATTTGATATTTATTGATGATTCAGTTTTCTTTTGGGCTTTAAGTATGACATTGTTTACCTTTGATCTATAGAATGTCCTTGTGTTATGCCAAGCATTTTTCATCTAATAGAATTCCTTTTCTTATGCTAAACAGAGGGAACATGATGACTAAATTGCTGATAACTTCTGGTGGACAATAGAGATAACTGAATAGAAATGGGAGGCTGTTGCTGCTGCTGTTCTAAATGAGGAGGACTGAACAGGTCGCCACCATTCTATCATGTCAGTAATATCTCTCCCTTACACAGAATTATTTTAATTGTTTGGTATCAACTGATCCTAACCTTTATAGCTTTAGCAGAATTTTGTGCCTAGCATAATCCTGGTTCACGTGGCATAGTTGTTTTGGATATAGGGTGAAACATCATTTTGCTATCTAGAATTTATTCTATTTTTGGATTCAGCTACTCAATGAGATAATAGGGAACTCGAATTTCTTACTTTACTGTCATTTGCCAGTGGTTACTTGTATTGAAGTTAACTATGTGATGCTTTTTTCCCTTTTTAATCAGTAATGGTATAGTTCGGATTAATTTTATTAGGTTTTGGTGCAGAAACTACAATTTTGTTTCCTTATGCAAGCTCTTGTCAGCTAGAAGATATTGAGGGATCTTTTGTTGTTTTTGAACTTGGGAATTCGAGGCTTTTCCCAAGTCTAGAGTGAACTAGATTTGTTATAAACTATTTGAAGAACTTGGTGGACATGTTCATTCATTTTCCTTTTTCATCAATTGTGTTCTTTTTAATCTTTATTATCTTGGTTGCGCATACATGATTGAAGAGTTGCGACGGTAACAACTCTAGTTGTTTTTTACACCATGACCATATGATGTAGCTGCAAACTGTTTATCATGATCACCAATGCTATGAGGATCCTCTTTTTCACCATGTGATGTAAATGCTAAGCTGCAAACTTTTTAGCATGATCATGGATCCTATGAGAATCTTCTTTATGTCTGCACTAAATGAGAATCAATTTTTATCTCACACATACAAGCCTTTCACATTTTATTGGAACTAAACCAATGTAACCAATGTAGCCTTTCACATTTATTTGTCTATTCTAAATAAATTTTATACGATTAGTTAAGTGATATGACTATCTGATTTTTTATTTATTTATTTGTTTATTTTTTTTTTTCTTCTGCGCAGTAAGCTCTTACTGGAGAATCACTTCCTGTCACCATAAGGACAAGTGATGAAGTTTTTCTGGTTCAACATGTAAGCAAGGAGAGATTGACGCTTTAGTGATAGCAACTGGAGTTCACTCTTTCTTTGGAAAAGCTGCACATCTAGTTGATTCCATTGAAATTATTGGTCATTTCCAGAAGGTGATTAAGAAATCTATCATTGTTGAGCTATGCCTCTTGCCTTGTACATGGCAACTTAGAAATACTGCAACATGGAGTAGAGTTCCATAAGTAATTGAAGACTATGTAAAATGCAAGAAATTTCACACCAGGAGAAAGCAACCTGAAACTTGTTGGCAATTAAAACTCCTTGAATATAAATAAGTTATGAGAGTATTGAAGTTTCCATCAAAATTTCAAACAAAACCTGGTTGGAAAACGTTGTGAGAAATGTCAAATGTTTTTCCTGCAGGTTCTTACTGCCATTGGGAATTTCTGCATTTGTTCTATAGTTATGGGGATGATTCTAGAAATCATTGTCATGTACCCAAATACAACTCCATTCATACAGAGATGGAATCAACAACCTTCATGTTCTATTGATTGGAGGAATACCTATAGCTATGTCAATAGTGTTATCTGTCATGCTCGCAATTGATTCTCATCGACTCTCTCAACAGGTATAGCTCCTAATTGAGGCACCATTGTTTGTCACACACAAATAATTAATACAAACTCAAAATAATTCATGTAAGAGCCAAAACAAAAGAATCTTAAGCTCAAATTTCAATGCTGACTACATATCAACTCTTTATTCTTTTAATTTTTCCTTTTTTTCCCTTCAGTTACCTAAAGGGCGCTATTACGAAGAGGATGACAGCAATTGAAGAAATGGCTGGAATGGATGTTCTCTGTAGTGATAAAACTGGAACTCTTACCCTGAATCGCCTCACTGTTGATCGAAACCTTATTGAGGTATGGAAAGCTGACTTCATCAAGTTTCATTTTCCCTAAGCTAACTTGATCTTCGAGAAACAAGTATGTGCTGATCATGTCGGTATATAATACATACTTGATGATAAATTTCTTCTATACGTTTTTAACAAAGATATGGACGAAGACATGATTGTCCTGCTTTCTGCCAAAGCATCAAGACTAGAGAATCAGGATGCCATTGATACAGCCATTGTTAACATGCTTGCTAATCCAAAGGAGGTTAGAGGAAAAATATATTGCTCTTAAGTTTCTAGTTTTTCTTTCTTTTCTTTTCACTTGTAGGTTATTCAAGAAGGGAAAAATCTTTTTGTCTACAGGCACGTGCAAACATCATAGAAGTGCATTTCCTTCCTTTCAATCCAATGGACAAACGCACTGCAATTACGTACATTGATTCTGATGGCAATTGGTATCGGGCCAGCAAAGGATCTCCTGAACAGGTAACCACACTATAAAGAAACAATCACTGTAATTCTATAATCACATTGTTTCTGGCACATATGGTTATGAACCTGAAAAAAGATTGTATAGATTAAGTTTTCCCGACACAAACTAGGAAATGTTCATTAAAGTCCTTGAAGATCATGATCAGGGACCGTGATTTTTGGAATTTATAAAATTATTTTACAACATAAGTACCATGAATTAAGGATGCTAACATAGACTTTAATGTGGCACAAAGTATTGAACCCATCAATTAAGAGTTTACACAACATGCAATATTGGTTGATCCACACACAACCAAGAGAGCAGAGTGTTTATAACATATCCATCCCATATGTTTATATACCCACCTTTGTTCTTTGATCACCCACAACATCCTTTATTCTCTGCATCAATGTGGAATGTATAATACAAATGTTTAGCAGAATTTACCATCACAAACATCCTCAAACTTGAACAACCCACACGATAGATTGGAAAAATGAGTTTATGGTGAATTGGTGATCAGGACCCTTGTAGACACCCCATTTTTGACCGACCTTAAGACTCAGATGTCACCGATTGAGCGCTCGGTGATGTTTCATACTGCGCTCGTTCAGAAGTCTCAGAGTCGCGGCCGTGCGCCCCGCCTCCGGACTCCCGAACTCTCTTCTGTGCCTTGTCTCGGTTTGCGAACCAGACTCGGTTTTCTCTGTTTTCTTTCCTGAGGGGAGGGAGTGGTCCTGTAGGCTATCTCTCAGTGGCCGTGAGCTACTTTTCGTGGCAGTAGGCCATTTTGCCCATTTCAGAGCCCGGTTCCCGGTTTTCGGGACCGTTAGGCCGTGTGCCTCGGTTCGGGACCGCCCAACCATCTCCGATTTCTTCGGTTTTTGGCATGCATCTCATTGACACCATACCGAGGGACACTGGGGTCTCAGATACCCACTTCGTGGCCGAACACCACTTTCGGTGCTTACAGCCTATTTTCGGGACCCCGAACTGCGTGATTTGGGCCCCGAGCATTCATTTTGCATCGGTTTTTGTTCATTTTCGACGAGTACCTCTGTTTTATCATATCGAGGGACACTGGGGCCTCTGATGCCCACTTCGTGGCCGAACACCACTTTCAGTGCTTACAGCCTATTTTTGGACCCCCGAATCGCGCGGTTTAGGCCCCGAGCATTCATTTTGCATTAGTTTTTGTTCAAATTTGGAAGATACCTCTGTTTTGGCACCAGGAAGATCACTGGAGGGTGGGAGGCCAGCGATTGTTCCAGAAAACCAGTTTCGCTCCTCCGGCGCCCGTTTTGCTCACTTCCGGGCTAATGTTGAACACCCTAATGATATTTTCTTCGAGCCGGGACTACATATTTGTGATGAGGGGACATGGGAGGACCCTAAAAACTGCTGGTCGGCCAGTAATATTGTGTTTTTCTTTTTTGAGCCTCTCCTTCAAGTTCAATGTTGTGACTCATGTTTCAGAGTTGCCAAATTCCAACCTTGGAACCTTGTTCTACACACCTGGGAGGACACCAAAACATGGTGGTCGGCCAGCAATTGTTCAGTTCATTTTTTGGCCATGGCCGGCCGGCCAGGGGGAGTGGCTGGCCGACCAGTTGGGGTGGCTGGCCGGCCACCTTCAAGAAATCTACCTGGCCGGCCAGCTTTCTGCTTTTGGACCCTTTACAGCTGTCCAGCTGTTTTTCAAAATATCTCAGCCCTCCGGGGGATATTTTGGGAGGGAAAGCTTGGGTGCATTTCCCTCCCCTTTTACACCCCTTTTGGTCCATTTAAGGGGCTGATGAGCTTCTTTGCTAAGGTTACACAAATTCATCTCAAGACTTCATCTTCCAAAACCTCCATTTTCATAGCCAAAAGCTCCAAAAACCTTCAAGGTTCTAGGCCATTCCTTCATCAACCCTAAGCCTCACCATCACCACCTCCATTCCAGCAGCAAAGGAGTGATTTTCAAAGGCTTAGAAGCAACTTTCATCAAGCCAAGAGGTAGCAAAAGTTTGATCTTCAAGGGTAAGTCACTAATTCCCTTTTTCTAGCACTTTTTTGCATCAATTCTTTACCCTATTTTCTCTCTGTTTTGGGCTCCGACCCCTACTGAGATTAGGCTTATTTTGAGCCCCTCTACAACATTTTAGAAGGGCTCAACCCCATTTGGCACCTCTATGATGCACCTCTTTCAATATCACTCTTTATGCCAATATTTTGCATGCTTTATTTGGCTTATGAGTGATCCATTTTCGAGCTTGATATAAACTTTGAGTGGGCCTATTTTGAGCCCCTATTAAACATTGAAGAAGGGCTCAACCATGTTTGGCCTCTCTATCATGCACTTTCTTTGTAATCCCCCATATTTCCCGTAAAATTGCATGATTTATTTGGCCTATTTGTGATCTGATTTGGAGCATCTCATGAACTAATATTGTGCTTATTTTGAGCCCCTCTTAAACATTAAAGAAGGGCTCAACCTTGTTTTCATGCTCTGCATGCCACTTTCTTTGAATTCATGTTCTACTCTTACTTTTGCATGCTATTTTTAGCTCATGAGTGATCTGTTTTCGAGCATTAAATATACTGTGAGTGGGCCTATTTTTATCCCCTCTTCGACATTGAAGAAGGGCTCAACTATGTTTGGTAACTCTATCTTATACTTGTTTCACAATTCCTTCAATTTACCGTAAAATTGCATGCTTTGTTAGGCTTATTTAGCTTCTGTTTTCAGCCTTAATCAGGCTTAGAAAGTGTCTTAAAATGACCCATACTTCATGTTTTGTTAAGGGTCCAATATTGTTTGATGCATGCTTTTGGTACCTCATGTTATAGCCTTTGTTGGCTCATTATTTTGCATGCTATGTTTAGCCTATCTACATACTGAATTGGGGGATGTCATCTCTTGTAAATGTGCATATTTTTGACCCCTCTTTAATTTTGTAGAACTGTGTTTTTCAGTTTGAGCATTATATATACCACTTGCTTTGTAATTCTCCTCTTTTTCCCCATTTTTGCAAGCTATTTTTGCCATACTTGTGATCATTGTTTGGCCATACTTTGTACTGAAAAAATGCTAGTTTAGGGGCTGCCTTGCTACTGTTTTACATATTATGTCCATATTGTGCATGTTTAGTAGGGCTATAGGCCGTTTCGGGTGCATAACATTGCATTTCGGGCATCGGGTGTAATTTTGTCATAATTCGGGGGCTATTTATGCGTCATTTTAGCTACTGAAATTTACATTTTTCATATGCCATATGCCACGTTTCATTTGCATGCCATTTCATGCCTGTATGTCACTGCCTCGGTTTGCGTGCCGTGTGCACGCATTTCGAGGCACTTCATTTTCATCTTACGGCCTCTTATGTGAGTGCGGCTGAGGCCCTCTCATGTTAGTGTAAGCCCAATTTGCATTTTTCCTGTCATTTGCATTGCGTATGCCATTGCCTCGGTTTGCGTGCCCGTGTGCACGCATTTCGAGGCACTTCATTTTTATCCGACGGCTTCTTATGTAAGTGTGGCTGAGGTCCACTCATGTTAGTGTAAGTCCATTTTGCATTCTGTATGTCACTTTAGTCTCGTTGCATCGTGCATGTCATTTCCTCGGTTTGCGTGCCCGTGGACACGCACTTCGAGACATCTCATTTTAGTCTCATTGTATATCATATTTCAGGCTATTTCGTGCCTTTATGTTATTGCCTCGGTTTGCGTGCCCGTGGGCACGCATTTCGAGGCACTTCTTTTTTTATCCGACGGCATCCTATATGAGTGCGGCTGAGGCCCTCTCATGTTGGTATAAGCCCATCATTGCATTTCGTGTGTCATTCCGCATTCCTCGGTTCGCGTGCCCGTGGACACGCATTTCGAGGTACCTCATTTTCATAGCATCATGCATGCTAAATTATATTAGATCGCATTCATACCTATTTGCATTGCATTCATACATTTCCTCGATTTGCGTGCCCGTGTGCACGCATTTCGAGGCATCTCATTTTCATCTGCATTGTGCATACTAAGTTGTATCTTAGGTTGCATTCATGCATATCATGCATATTGCATAGTGTTTGGGATAGGAGTTAGCCCGGGCACGGGAAACGAGGCACGTTTCGTACTCCGAATGACGGAACGGGTCTCAATCCCCAAGTCACCGACACTCCGGATTACCCATGATGGAGTTAGGTTTTGTCATAGCATTCATGTGCATTCATCCTATATTGAGTTGTGCAATCCGACTCCTCGGCCATCATGCATCGGTATGCGTGATTGGTGGCACGAGGATCGAGGCATGCATATATTTGTGAAATGCATTGCTATGCCCCCTTTCCTGCTCTCTGTTGCAGCAAAATGAAGAATCAGCAACTTTTCGGAGTCTGGCACGCATTTCGAGAAAAATACAAACAGAGGCTAATCGGGGCACCGCAGTGGATTTCCGCGCAAAGGCATCCAGGCATGCATCATTTCATTATCCGGAGCAGAAGCAAGGCACTCCCTGGCTTGCACGCCAGTTTTACAGCTTTTCTTATTTAATTTGTTAATTAATTGGGAATTTGTATATTATTCAGAATGTAATATTTTGGACTGTAATATTCTTTTATTCGGACTGTATATTTATTCAGACCCTCTGCGCGAGGGCATAATTGTAATAAGTGTGGGTGAGTGTGATGTATGTCTTCCAACCCCCATTTCTTTCTCCCTTTTATTTACCCGCTTATGATGGTAGATTAGGGCATATGTCAATTAGCATACTTATGATAGCATGTTTGCATCATTCATCTGTATTGCATGCACCGGGCTCGGCGCATCACACAAATTGCATCGTATTTCAATTCCAAGTTGAATACATGTTAGTTGTAGCATTTCACATACCATGTTTAGAATAGCCGAGCCTGCTATAGTTGCATTTTGCATGTGTTGCATTAGGCATTTTAGCATATTTAGGATTCATGCATGATTTCTAACCGGTTCCTGTTTTGGCTTGGAGTACTTGGTAAGTTTTATGCTTTAGCATCCTTGCATGCGTGTGAGTGTTGCCATGATAGCATGCTTGCCATGAGGCTATTTGCTTATGTGATATAACTGCCTGAATGCCTGTGGGTGGAGGTTGAGTTATTTGAATTGGGACAATGCATTGACTGTTTGTTTTAAGCCCACTAGATAGTGGCAAAATCATGTTTTCTAAGCCCACCTGAGGGTGGCAAATCCGCATTTTAGCCTACCTGCGGGTAGCACCATCACACCATTTTCAAACAAACAAACATGAATGTTTTGTTCCAATTCAGACGGCCCAGTCTATACTTATTTGCTGCGAGCATCACATAGTAACCTAGGCTAATAACCGGAATAAGAGCATACAATGTTTTCAAAAGCAGATATCATGGTTAGTAGAGGCCGGTTTTTGACCGGGCGAGCGGGGGTGCTCACGATGTGACCTTCCCCAATCGTACCCAAGTTCCCGAGCCAACTTTGGTAATGACGGACGCGTGGCCTTTGGCACCAAGTTAGGGTTTCCTAAATTTCCCATTTTAAAAAATATTTAGGTGGCGACTCTGTATCTGGCAAAGCAGTCCATGTTTGGCACTTCTTTCCTAAAAATCTGTTTTCAAAACGATTTGCCGGATTTGGACTCTTTGGTTCAAGATTTAGAACCGTGGCACAAATCGAGTCCGAACTGTAGCGAGGTCCCTCGCGGGCTTGTTACAGTTTCTGGCGACTCTGCTGGGGATTTAGAGAACTTGACTCGAACTCATGATATCTGGTTTTGACTACACTTGTGTGTTTCTTTGCATTGCATTTGCATTGGTGCGCCTAGGACACCGTGTTTGCCATATGCCATTCCCGAACGATTTGCCGGAGGCTTGTCTTGTCAAGTCATGTCCGTAAGGCTGATCGGCTCTGGGCTCTGACAGCATGGGAACACAAACCCCGGTTTTACCGGGGCACCCTTTTTGACCATTCGACCTAGTGCATATTCGGATCCATAGTGACCATTCCAAACTAGGACAGGTTGCTTATCCGTTTATAGGTTGTTTGAAGCCGCTGCGTGCGTAGTGAAACCCTATTTCCTGACAAAATAGGACAGGGAAACCCTACCCCAACATAGGGGTGTTTTGGCTCTCACTTATCTGCTATGTGCTTGTTAGAGTGCGTCTCTACAGGGAATGCATGTATCAGTTTATGAGTCACATCAGGCCTGCGGGCATCAGTTTTTGAGATTGGGCGTCAGGCCTGCGGGCATCAGGCAATATCTGAAAATCAGTTGTCTGCGGATATCCGATTCAATTTTGGGGAACAGTGATACAGGAACAATGATCAGTGGTTGAGGGCAGTGTATTTCCAGCTTATCAAACTGCGTGTTGTATGCCCGACTGTGTGTTGTGTGTATTTAAATTAAGCTGTTGTGCTGTCCGTTTTTTCTGGTCATTTATTTCTTTTTGCTTTATTATCTTTTTGCTAGGGCAGTTTTCGGCACGATTGCTTCTGAACCACTAGATACTTCCCAAGCACTTTGGACACGAGGTCGCCGACTATTCGATCCGAGGATCTGATTGACGGACATCCAGTGTTCCACTCACTACCCCCAGTTGTTAGGAGAAGGCCGAGAAGGCGCAGTCCGTCTGAGCAGAGATCATCAGGGCAGAGGCCTACCCTAGCAGTGAACAATCCGACTGAGGTCGCTATTTCCGCTATAGAGATACACTTGCCAGTTATTCAGATGGAACATCAGGATACATCAGGGATGGAGGCGATGATGCGCCAGATGAATGAGAGCATGAAACAGATGCAAGATGATGCTATCCGCCAGGCGGAATTTTCTAAACAGCAGGCCGCTGTCATGGCCCAGCAGTCTGAGCTGATTACCAGATTACAACAGCAGAATGCAGCATCTGCTTCACACCAGGTCCCTCCTCCACTAGGGACGCATCAGATTCCCCCTCCACCAGCGGCTCCACTGCCTGAGCAGGCACCCACTGGCCAGAATACCCTGCTAAATCCTCAGAATGCCCCTCTGAATCCTTAGAATACCCAGAACACCCAGAATGCCCCTCCAAATCCACAGAACGCTCCGCCAAACTTCCAAAACACTCAAGAGGACACGAGTCTTCCAACGGGGCTGGCTCCGCCCCCGCTTCCGCCGCAACTGTCCAAAAATATCACACCCAATCACCCGGACTCTCCATTTGAGTTCGAGGTAGACCAGACAGCTCTGAAATTGAGCAAATTGGAAAAGCTCTTCAAGAAGTCACAGGGAGTGAAGGCCATCCCAGATATTGAAGACGGCTACACTGACGTGGCCGTGACACTGCCGGACAGATTTAAGATGCCGCAGATAGATCGTTTTGACGGATCAGGGGATCCTATGGTCCATCTCCGGCTATTTTCAGACGTTTTGAGGCCGATGGGCCTAACCCGACCGCAAAAGCTTTCTTTATTTGGCAGAACTTTGTCAGGGGTTGCGGCCATCTGGTACGCAAAATTGGAAGATGATGTGAAGAGAAATTGGGATGAGCTAGCCGAGGCCTTCGTCGCACAATATTCATATAATACCCAGATCGAGATTACAACACGTGATCTCGAAACGACGAGGCAGGAACAAAAAGAGACTTTCTCTGATTTTGTAACTCGGTGGAGAGCAAAGGCATCGATGATGACCTTAAGGCCAACTGATAAAGATCAAATCCGGATGATTGTGCGCAATCTCCAACCTAAGTTAATGCAGAAAATGATCGTACTCTCTTTCCCCACCTTCTCAGATTTACACGAGATGGGGGTACAGATCGAAGATGCGATGAAGCAAGGATTGATCGATCAGGATCGGGAGCAGCCCCGAAGAACATTCAACCGTAATAACAATGCGGGCCCGAGCGGCTCTGCCAATACAAGGACTTCAGAGGTCGGTATGGTCACCACCACTCCCCCTCCCCAACCAAGGCCCGCAGCGGCCACACCTTTTTCTGATGCATCTAGGAGCAGTAACCAAGCTTCAAGATACCAATCCAGGGGTCAACGAAACTTCTCCCCACTACATATGCCTTTGTCCAAAGTCCTCGGGGTTCTAGTTAGAAAGGGGCATCTGAAACCCCTGGAACCGAGGCCCCCTCCAAATCCACTCCCCCCTTCCCACAACCCAGCCAAATATTGCAAATACCACCAGCAGCATGGTCATGATACCGACCAATGTTACAGGTTGCGTCATGAGATTCAAGACCTCATTGACAAAAACATCATTCTACCTCCCGAGAGACCCAACGTCACAACTAACCCACTCCCAGCACATAACCAAGATCCACCCAAAAGAATCAATCTCATCCAAACTGGGGACGTGTCTTACGACCCTAGTATCTACATTACTCCCTCCCACCTACCCAAGCCAAAGGTGATCCTTCCTGATAGCACTGACTTGTGCATGACGGACACCTCCACAACCCAACCTGGGCCAAAGGTGGTGACCACCGAAAATGGAACGGGGCAGGCTTCCGAGGAGAGCAAAACTGTTGAGTCTGGGGTGGAGCAGTCTGAGAATTTAGCTGGCAGAGCTTATGATCCGAGTGAATATATCTTGTCAATGGGCCAGCCTAAGCTGAGTGCGGGATTGCCAGAGAAGAATGAACTGTGCATGATCCGGGGGGACAGACCTGAACAGGGGGCAGATGATCTGACTACAATGGAATAGGACTTCGCCAACTTCCAATTTTTCAACGACCAAGAATCAAGGGATGCATCAATCAACTGGTTCGAATACGAGGAGTCAGCAGAAGTCGTCGGGTGGTTAGATGATCAGCCAGACATCGTGGAATTTCAATCAGAGTAAGGCCCGGCAGGGACGAGGGTATCAACTGTGGCCGGAAGGGCCGAGAGTCAGATTGAATTGCCGGAGAGCGCCGGTACAAAGAATTTCGCTCAGGAGCAAGACACTTTGAAAACCGAACAATTAACGCTGGAGGAACAAGAAAAGAAGTGGGATTCTGAGAGGATCCGAAAAGCAAAGAACCATGAAGAGGTTGAAAGTGCTGCAAGCACGAGGGCAGGACATGCTGTGAGCATGTGGGATGAAAATGCTGAGAGTTCAAACATGCCCGAACCAGACAGGTGCCTGTTAGATGTTAATGGGATGTGGTGGGAAGATGACGACTTGTATCTCGCCCACACAGACGAAGATTGGGCGGGTGGCCAACCAGACAGCACCTGGTACCTCGAAGAGGTAGACCATATGACTAGAAGTGGGCGGTATTTCAAGCCCCCACACTTTGATCAACCCGAAGCATCGGGGAAAGATAAAGAGGCGGAAAAACAGAGAGAGAAGCAAGTGGAAGAAGAGGCTGTACTGAAGCAGTTAAAGAAAATACAAGCAGACATCTCCATCTGGGGACTGCTTATGGCTTCAAGGGTGCATAGACAGGCTGTCCTATCTGCTATGGACAAGGCCAAACTCTCCATCGAAACTACACCAGAGCAGCTGGTTGGGCTGGTTTTTCCGGGAGGAGGTTCCCCGGCATTGACCTTTTCAGACAAGGAGCTGCCGCTTGAGGGCGTGGATCATAACAGACCCCTCTACATCTCTGTAGAATGCAGGGACAAATGGATTCCGGTGGTACTTGTTGATACCGGGTCCGCTATCAATGTCTGCCCAGCCAGAACGGCGTATGCAATCGGGTTGAAGCCCGCAGACTTCACACCGACCACTCAAGTAATCAGAGCCTACGACAATACAAGTAGGGATGTCCTAGGGACAGTAAAAATCCAAACCAAGATTGGGCCTGGACAACACGAGGTAGATTTTCATGTCTTGGAGGTCCCTGCATCCTTTAACATGCTTTTGGGGCGACCCTGGTTGCATCAGGTAAAGGCCGTCTCATCCACTCTACATCAAATGGTGAAATACCCCTATGGAAAGGGAGTAGCCATTGTGTTTGGGAACTCATCAATCCATCCCCCTCCGGAGATATCTACGCCAGTCTTAGAGATTGAACACGGCATGGAGGACGTGTTTATATCGGGATTTACTTTGGCTGAGGCCCGGGTGGTGCAAAACATTATGGCTGTGAATGAGGGTGTGTATGTCAGCGCTCAAGCCGTCTACCTCATGAACAAGCTACAACATATCCCCGGGATGGGATTGGGAAGAAGCGGCAGGAAAGGAGTCGCAGCGTTGGCCGAAGTGCCACATAACCCGCATACCTTTGGACTGGGTTATCTGCCCACCAAAGAGGACTGGGTGAGAAAAGGTAAGGAAATGGCCGGCAGAGCCAGAGCAAAACAGGCTGGGAAGCCTTTTGATTTAATGCATAGGCCCATTCAGGGTACCCTGAACGGACGCTTCGTCCGGGAGGGGGAGGACTTTCCATTTTGCGGCTTCCCAGAGCCGTGGCTGAACGCGGAGAAGAAGCGCGTGCCAGGCTTCGAGATCTTTTTCGACCTGCGACTATCCGGGGATGACGTTGCCGCAGAGCAGACAGACCCAACAACTGAGGTTGAGCAGAATAAAGCAGTGGATCCTGAGGGCATTGAATTTGAAATGGGGGTAGCACTGGCATGTCTCCTCTCTGATCCTCCGATCGACCAAGAGTGCTTGGGGGATAACTTTGTGGTTTCCATGATTGGGAATGAAACGGCTGCGAGCCGACCAGCAGCTATCTTGGATGCATCGATCGCACCCTCCCTCACCTGGCAATACGAGGAGGGATTTCTGTCCAGCAGCACCGGGTCAGGTAGTGAGCCGGAATCTGATTCCACCGAGTCTTGTGAGTCGGAATCAGGTTCCAGCTCGACTGAGTCTGAGTCTGGTACTCCTGGGGATGTTAACCCGGATGCCACAGTCTTGTCCAGGTCGTCTTTTTCTTTCTCATTTGAGTCTGTTGTAACCGATGAATCGGACGATTTGGATGTACCTAATGAGAATGAACTATCTGTGGTTTCCGAGTACTTTTCTGTGCCCCTAATTTATTGCATTAATTCAGATTTTCAAAATTTTGATGAAAACGAAGAGGACGAAGTTCCTCCGGTTTTACAACGTTTAATTGAACAGGAGCAGGAGAGGTTTGTTAAACCCCTAGTGGACGAAATCACTACCGTGAACATTGGTACTGAGGAGGACCCGCGGCTGGTCCAGATCGGGTCCACGTTGTCTTCGGAGGAACGCGAGCGCTTAGTCGCTTTATTAAAAGATTTCAAAGAGGTTTTCGCGTGGTCCTACGAAGACATGCCTGGAATTGATCCTGAGATTGTACAGCATCGGATCCCCCTTGACCCCGAGGCCCGACCTGTCAAACAGAAGCTCAGAAGGATCCGCCCGGACTGGGCTCTCAAGATCAAAGAAGAGGTCACCAAGCAAATCGACGCAGGCTTCCTGCTGGTATCCGAATACCCGACTTGGTTGGCCAACATTGTGCCGGTGCCGAATAAAGATGGCAAGATCCGGGTGTGTGTGGACTTCAGAGATTTGAACAGAGCTAGTCCGAAGGACGACTTTCCCTTGCCGTACATCGATGAGCTGGTAGATTTCACAGCAGGGCATGCTTTGCTCTCATTCGTGGATGGCTTCTCAGGATACAATCAGATAGTGATGGCACCCGAAGACCGGGAAAAGACTGCATTCACCACCCCATGGGGAACATACTGCTACCGGGTAATGCCGTTTGGGTTAAAGAACGCTGGGGCTACTTATCAACGGGCCGCGACCACAATACTACATGATATGATCCACAAAGAGGTTGAGGTGTACGTGGACGACATGATTGTCAAGTCCAAGGAAAGAGAGGGCCACTACACCGCCTTGCATAAGTTTTTCCAAAAGATCAGGGAATTCCGGTTGCGGCTAAACCCTCAAAAATGTACGTTTGGTGTTACAACGGGAAAAATGCTGGGGTTTCTGATTACACAAAGGGGCATCGAAGTCGACCCTTCCAAAATCAAGGCCATCCTAGAAATGCCCCCACCAAGGACTGAAAAGGAGGTGAGAGGCTTTCTGGGTAAAGTGCAATTCATAAGACGGTTTATTTCAAAACTAACCTTGACTTGTGAACCACTTTTTGGCCTCCTGAAGAAAGGAAAGAAGTTCCAATGGGACGGCCGATGCCAAGCTGCATTCGAACAGATTAAAGAATATCTACAGAACCCACCCGTTTTGTCGCCACCAGAACCAGGGAAACCGTTGATTTTGTATCTGTCAGTGACTGAGACTACAATGGGCTGCATGCTCGCACAAGAATCAGAAGACAAGGTGGAAAAGGCCATCTACTATCTGAGTAAAAAGATCTAGAATATGAGACCCGGTATACGCCGCTAGAAAAGGCTTGCTTAGCTCTGGTATGGGCTACCAGGAAGCTGCGGCACTACCTGTTAGCTCACTCTGTAATGTTGGTTTCACGACTTGATCCCATCAAATATCTCTTCGAGAAACCAGCACTTACAGGTAGGCTAGCCCGTTGGTTGCTGTTGCTCTCCGAATTTGATTTGAAGTATGTCACACGCAAGTCAGTAAAAGGAAGAGCAGTGGCAGAGTTCCTTGCCGACCACCCGGTTGAGGGGGATGAAGCAGTTGAGTACCTATTCCCGGATGAATCAATTCTGCACATCGACGAAGAAGCCTGGACAATGTACTTTGACGGAGCGTCAAATCAGCATGGGTATGGGATAGGAGTGTTGTTGATAGCACCCGATGATTCCCGTATCCCTCTAGCCTTCAAACTCCGGTTCAAAGTCTCAAATAATGAAGCAGAATACGAGGCATGCATTGCTGGTTTAGAAGCAGCCCTAGAACTAGGGGCAAAACGGCTGGATGTCATTGGGGATTCGAACCTTGTTGTGTCTCAAGCTAAAGGAGACTGGAAAGTAAAAGAGGAAAATATGATGATGTATCACCAGACCTTGGACTTGCTGATTCCTCGGTTTGAAAAGTTAAGTTTTACTCATCTACTGAGAGAGAACAACAGGTTCGCAGAGTCTTTAGCAACTCTATCATCTATGATAGACATCCCGACTGGAATCCGGATGCGTCCAGTCATCATTGATCAGAAATTTGCACCTGCCTATGAGTCGATTGCAGCCATAGATGAAGTTCAGGACGAACACCCTTGGTATCACGATATCTGGAATTTCTTGGAGAAAGAAGCGTACCCGCCAGGGGTAAATGCCAAAGACAAAAGGGCAATAAGAAGATTGGCCGTTCAGTTCATCATCTGCGGGGGTAAACTGTATAAAAGGGGTCATCTGGGAATGCATAAACTGTGCGTTGATGCAGAAGAGTCAAAGCGTCTGATGGAAGCCATCCACGGAGGAGAATGTGGAGCACACATGAATGGGGTAATGCTAGCACGGAAGATTCTCAGACAAGGTTATTACTGGTCCACCATGGAGGAGGATTGTATTGGTTTCGTCCGGCGATGTCACAAGTGTCAAATTCATGCAAATCGCATGAACATTCCGCCGTCAAAGCTGTACAACATGACTTCGCCATGGCTGTTTTCTGTCTGGGGAATTGATGTGATCGGAGCTGTTACGCCAAAGGGGTCGAATGGGCATGAGTTCATCTTGGTAGCGATAGATTATTTTACAAAGTGGGTCGAGGCCCAATCTTATGCGGTGTTGAAGGCTTCGCATGTAGCAAAATTTATCAGGAACAACATCATCTGTCGCTACGGAGTCCCAAATGAAATCGTTTCAGACAATGGTTCCCACTTCAAGAAGGAAGTGATAGACTTGTTGGAGAAATATAATGTGGCTTTTCATAAGTCGTCTACCTATCGGCCGCAAACCAATGGAGCGGTTGAGGCTGCCAACAAGAATATCAAGTGCATACTACAGAAGATGGTGGAAACTTACCGGGACTAGCCAGATAAGCTGCCGTTTGCTCTATGGGGCTACCGGACTCAATCAGAACTTCTACAGGGGCGACTCCGTTTTCATTAGTCTATGGGATGGAGGCCGTTCTACCAATTGAGATTGAGGTTCCGTCGTTAAGAGTATTGGCCGAATGCCAAATAGCCGAGGCAGATTGGCAGCAGAATAGGTTCGAGGAACTCATGCTTTTTGATGAAAGAAGGTTGAAGGCACTGTACCATGTTCAGGGTTATCAACGCAGAATCGCCCAGGCTTTTAACAAGAAGGTTAAGTCCAGGAATTTGAAAGAAGGAGATTTGGTACTCAAGGACAACCGAGCTCCCATCCACGACCCAAGGGGCAAGTTCAGACCCAATTGGACTGGTCCCTACATCATCAAGTCAATCTGGTCAGGTGGGGCTGTGGTTCTGATGGATCTAGATGGCTTGGAGTTTTCCCAACCGATTAACATGGACAAGTTGAAGAAATACTACCCCTGAGAGGCTCGCTAGGCCGAAAACCCGAAAGGGCGACCTAGGCAAAACTCAGAGCACAAAAAATTTGAAATTATAAAAACTGAGCTCGCAAGGTTGAAAACCCGCAAAGGGCGGCCTTGGCAAAAGTTAGAGCGCAAAAGGAGAGTAAAAATACCCGAGCGAACCTAAGCCTGAACTACGTAAGGCTTGATTCCCATCTTCGGGATACGTAGGCAGCTTCATCCTGAAGTTCAGCCATAATCTTTTCCCCGATCAACTTTGTCCATTTGATCGTCTCAGTCATCTCTATTCATCAGCATTTATCGCAATCTCTGGTATAGTGCTATTCAAACTAGGGGCAACTTTCCGTTGCCAGGAGGTGCTGTGGTACCATTCAGACTAGGGGCAACTTTCCAGTTGCTAGAACCCGGGGTTGTGCATCTCAGTGACAGATCTCAGGCGTGTCCAGTTCTGATCCATACCGAAAATAGTTTTGAAAAGTTTTAATAAAAGTTGACTTTGTTCAAATTAATCTTTTCACAACTAAGACCATTTTTGGACCAAAGTGGAAAATTTTCAGTACCACAACCTTCAATTTCATTGATTTCAAAACGGAGTTCTCCTGCTCTTGCATACAATTGAAGTTGCTTTTTTATTACACTCATAAAGAAAACTTGAAAGTACTAATAAAGCAATAAATCTGGGGCATAGTCCAGTCAGGTGTCCCTGCGCCCCCTCCCAGAGCTGGTTGAAGCCTCCGATGCCAACCTAGGCCCAACTTGTGCTTCTTCATTAAGCCAATCCCAGCATTCGTCAGATAAACTGCAGTTGAAAATGGGAGCGGGGGCCAGAAGCTCTCTAATTCTCCAGGCTGCGGCCTGCCGAGCCAGCTGTGCACCTCGAACTGGGAATGTAGCCGGATACTCAATCCCCTCCGGAGGGCAAGTCTGATCACGGCTGAACTGGCGCAAAATACAGAATGGAAAATAGAATACACAGTGAGTCAAGCCGATCAGTCGAACCCCGACCTGTCGAGACATGCTGAAGCTCATCGCCGGGAGATTAAGCCAAGGGCAGCGCCACGCAATGCGATCTGCTGACAAGTTGCACATCCATTCAAACCACCAGCTCTCATCAAGAGCATTCACTAGGCGTTGCCGAAAGAAGTAGCCACGGGCTGAGTAAGCAGGACAAGAGTCCACAACTTGCAATTTATCTATCAACCATATCTGGGGAGGGATGAAAAATGAGAGAATAAAGAATAGAGAGATGTGCGATGAGAGAAAAGTAAGATAAGGGTTTTGTGAGAAAAAACAAGCCCGAGGGCCGAGTGATGTGAGCAAATATACATGTGAGCTTGGGTGGGAAACATTACCTGTAGCAGTAGTGGACTCCCTGCAAACCTGGTTGTCTCCCGGCAGTGGAAAGCATCCAAGCCCATCAGTGTCTCGGCCAGAGTCATGGCGATGCAACTCTTTCCTTCTCTCAAACCTTGGGCGACTTCAATCAAACGGATGCTAGCTCCTCCGGAGCCCGAGACAAACAGAAAATGAGATAGTAGGCACAAGCAGAGGGCGTGCTGCCGGAAGCCTTGCCAATAGTGGTTGCCGCGATCACCGGCATCAGAAAATCGGTAAATCAGGCTCGGGATATCCAACATGCCATCACCAATCAGAGATCTAGCATCATGCGCATTAAGACCGCACATCCGCCCTAAGGTCTGGGCATAGCCAAAATTGAGCTGGGGCAAGATCTCCTCGCCTCGCTCGGATTCCATCAAGGCTTGAAAATCTTCAAAAGTAGGACATACCTCTTGCCCGCCAAAGCTAAAGACGTGCGTCACCGGGTTCCAAAACCTTGCCGTGGCATAGAGGAAAGGAAGATGCAGTGGAGTCCGGCCCAGCGTGAACAGTGCATTCAAGCCAAAACCCCAGAAGTTCAACTTCTCCGAGCCATCTAAAGAAGAATCCAAGATGTGAGATTTTCTGCGAGAAATGCCTCCATTTTTGTGAGGAAAGGTGATGAAATGAATAAGGTTCAAGGGTGGGGCTTTTATAGAGGGGCAAAACACTATTTAAAGGACACGTGTCAAATTTCTGGAGGTTACGGGGGAGGTGGCCAGCCGGCCATCTATTCTAGTAGGCCGGCCACTCTCTAGTCTCCAAATGCAAAATGTTTTCGGCCGCGCGTTGGTCCTGTTTTGCCCGCCGGAAGGAAGTTTGAGGCACTTTCATGCATCGGGAATGTCGAAGGCCTCCGTTTCTCTCAGTTTCGGATACATGCCATTATCCAGATTGTCCGTCCGAAGTACGTTTTGTTGTGTTTTGCTTATCGAGTTGTTGTTTTGTTTATCGAGTTGTAAGTTTTGTCGAGCTGTCGCATTTTGTGTTTTTGAATTGTTACTTTTTGGTTATACAATTTTGTTAAGTCTTGTCTATTGAGTCGTTAACATTGTTGTACTTTGTTTATCGAGTTGTAAACTTGCTAAGATTCTGTTATTTCTTAGTGAGTCGAGTTGTTTTGATTTGTTGCGTCGGTTCATTACCTGACCCGGTAAATACATGAGGCACATTTTCATTCGATTCCATTTTTGTGCAAAATGATGCGATGCGATGCTAAGAATTTCAAATACAAACATCTTTTCAAAAAGCTGTTTCATTCCATCATGTTTTACAACAAAATAAAGGTACAAGTTTTACAGGAAATAAAACTGCCTAACAATATGCAAAGTGCTACAAACTACTAGCCAAAAAGTAAAATAAAGCAAGAAATAACATCAGTATCCTCGAGAACGAGAATGAGGAGGCCCTCTCATCCTCTTCTGCGGGATAACCTCTGCACCATCATCACCATCCGGATCAGAGCTGTCATCCTCCGGATCCCCCTCAGCCTCGCCCCCGCTTCCGGAACCAAGACCGGAGCCTCCCTCCCCAGGAGATGTCTCTGACACACGGTCTGCGACCTCCTCCTCCTCATCCTCGACAATGGGTGCCCTGCGTCGGCGAGACGACCCTGCTCCTCGAGCTCCTCGGTAAGGCCTGGATGGCCCAGCTCCTCGAGGCCCAGTACCTCGAGCAGGTCTAGCGCCTCGACCTCTCTGAGAAGGCCCTGGTGGCCCGCCTCGCGCCGGAGCATATACGGGAGGCATCTGAAAATGAAAAGTGCAATACATCAGTTCAAACATAAAAAGCAGGTGCAAGTACAGTATGTAAGTGGGGTATGTGCCAGATGTGTTCTACACAGCCTATCAGTGCAGCAGAATGCTCAAGACCAGCATGTCATCACAAATATGATAAATGCAAGAGAGATGAAGGGTACCTGGAAGCCCATGATGGACATCTGCGCCTCTCTACGCAGGACCATCCCCTCAAGTGAGGCTAACATCCCAAGCATCTCGTCCATATACTCGACTGGAGGCTACAGACACAAATGCAAAACTATCAGTAAAGGAATGGATGTCCAAATGTCCGACTGATAAATCAAAGCTGTAGAACATACCGGTGGTGAATCAGGGTCTCTGACATATCTGTGACCAGGCATCGGAGGCTCTATAGGGATCGGAATCGGAGAAGTAGTCCCATACTGCCAACTCGTCAACTCAGTCGGCATATCTGGCCATCTAGGATGATCGAGAGTCGGAGGGATCGGAGGAATCGAACTACCTCTGCCCCTAGACGCACCAGCCCTGCTAGAAGAAGGGATGTCTGCAGCACGGGCACGACTCGAAGATGGTGCGCCAGTGGGCCTCAGTGGTGGAGCCCGTACTCCCGTCAAGGGGGGCATCAGATATATGCGGCGATAGGTGGCGTAGTTCCCCTCAATAAGATGTAATAAAGCATCGGTGCCCTGCATGTCCCTAGTGACCTCCTCAGTAGATAGCCTGTCGGCAGTCCGCATAGTGGGTGGAGGCACAGCAGGAGGGTCCTGAGAATTATACCCCCACACCTGACGCTGAAAGCGCTCCCCCAGGAACCAAGCCCTGCCGACTGGTCCCTCGAGCAGGAACCTATACTGGGAACTAGTCGACCCTCCGGGGTACTGATTCTCGAGATCGTCGCCAAAGACTGCCCAGGGTTGCCAGGTGATCTGCGGATAACCAGTGTACAAATCAATCAGAAATCAAGAAATACAAAGCAGATCAAAGACGAAAATGAAAGGAACTGAGAGTTCTGAAATACCTCTGTCGCGCGCACGGTGTCGAAGTACTGTCGCAGAGAGAAGAGAGTCTCTCGAGGCCTCGATAGGTGCTCGCCCTCAAACATCAATGAAAATAGAGTCATAGGAGGTCCTGCCACCTCCATCTCCGGGGCTAATGTGGGGAAATATGCATATACCCATAGCTGAGAAAAGCAGTGCGTGAATACAAAGTGCTAAAGGCAGAATACAGAATGCAAAGTGCGCCGTGTGTGCAGTGAATAAGTAATGAGGAGCAAAAATGTAAATCAAGAGGACAGAATGTACCTCCCAAGCTCTCCAGTAGCCGCCGAGTAAGTCCCCCCGCCCGCGAGAGACTGCGCTCATGTAACAATAAAGGGTAGCCAGGCCAGCGCCGCCCCAATCATACTGATTGACCTGTGATAGGTCTACTAGGGCACTCAAGAGATACAGCCCGACCATGTTCCCTCTATCAGCAAACAGAGCGGTGCCAAAGAGGAACATGAGGAAACCACGGGTATACTGCTCGACCTCCTCGGGAGACTCAGGCTCCATCTGTGGCCGCCGGAAATGGGAAGAGAACCAAGTATACCGAACCCTCCCGGAAGCTCTATCTACAGGCGGAAATGCCCCCAATAGATGCATCCAAGCAGCCTCCCACTCACCCATATCCTCGTCATAGGGAATGGGTCCACCGCCTAGGTCTAGGCCGGTGAGTACAACGAAGTCCAGTGGGGTCATGGTCATATCCCCGGTCGCAGAAAAATGGAAAGAATTGGTGGTGTCCCACCATCTCTCCGCCAGAGCAGCAAACAATGTCCTACTGATAAGATAGTGAGATAACCCCCTGCAGAATGGTCCGAATCCTGCAAAGTCAACCAAATCCCGGACAGCTTCCGGAAGCTCAGCATACCACTCCCTCGCGGCGGTGGAGCCATACCCTCGCACGGTGCGAGAGCCAACCTGTGTTCAGAATGAATACATGTGTTCAGTACGCAAGAAAATACAAGCTGTGTGCAAACTGAAAGGAGCAAGCTGTGTGCAAATGAAATGAATGAGCTGTGTGTAAATCAAGTCAAACTTCCTAATCAGTGGGCTGTGTGTTCACTTCAAACCTGGGCTGCGTGTTCAATAAATCAGAGTTTAGGGCTGTGTGTTCTACTCTTAATCAGTGGGCTGTGTGTTCACTTCAAACCTGGGCTGCGTGTTCAGTAAATCAGAGTTTAGGGCTGTGTGTTCTATTCTTAATCAGTGGGCTGTGTGTTCACTTCAAATCTGGGCTGCGTGTTCAGTAAATCAGAGTTTAGGGCTGTGTGTTCTACTCTTAATCAGTGGGCTGTGTGTTCACTTCAAATCTGGGCTGCGTGTTCAGTAAATCAGAGTTTGGGACTGTGTGTTCTACTCTTAATCAGTGGGCTGTGTGTTCACTTCAAATCTGGGCTGCGTGTTCAGAAAATCTGAGTTTGGGACTGTGTGTTCTACTCTTAGTCAGTATGTGCTGTGTGCTCATTTTCAACTTCGGGCTGTGTGTTCGGTGAATTAATGTTTGAGCCGTGTGTTCAATTTCTAACTAATGTGTACTGTGCGTTCACAATCAGTCAATGAGCTGTGTTCATGAAATTCAAGTGGCTAAGTCACATGCTCAGGATGCAAGTACTATGTCATAAGCTAAACTGTGTGTCTAAGCATGGCAAAGGTACAAAATGCACGAAAGATACAGAAAATAAAGTAAAATACCTCTGCATCATGGGAGAGGTGCTGCTCCGGCTCTCGCAGAAGAAGATCCCCTGGTACCCCGATCGTTGAACTCGGAGAAATGACGGAAAGTGGCCCGCGGAAGCCTGTGTACCGCTGGGGCGTATCGATCGGGAACAAAAGGGCGAACCCTCGGGGGCAATGTCATAATATCAAAATCATCTCCGGCGCCGGGAAAACCTCCACCGTGAGGGAAATGACCCGCCATATCAAGAAATCTGCAAAGAGAAGCAAAAATGAGCAAAATGAGCCAAAATTGGAAAAAGTCAACAAAAGTCAACTCTCGGGAAATGAAAAAGTCAACAAAAGTCAACTCCCGGGAAAATCTTCTAAATATTAAGACAAAATTACCTCAAGTGGTGAAAATGAGAAGAGAAGCCCCGAAATCAAAATTTAGTCGGCTCAAAGTGTTTAAAACTGGAAGATTTCGCGAAAACAACTTGTGTGGAAGGCCGGAGGGCGCGTATAAAATGCAGATCTGAAGAAGAAAATGGCTTAGGAAGCAAGAGGAGAGAATTTCACACTTGGGGGAGTGATTTCGGATTGAAAGGAGGTGGATATATATAGAAATAATCGAAATGACCAAAATGCCCCTGCTTTTGGGCAGTGGCCGGCCGGCCACCTTTTCTGGCTGGCCGGCCATTTACTTTTTTTCCCCTGGCCGATGGCCTCTCCTAGGGCAATGAGCTGGCCGACCATGGTCCCCACCCCCTCCCCTACCTCTCTGCAAATTTTGAGGAAAATCAGAGTTCCCAGGACCTGAAAAAGTTCAAGAAAAGTGCACTTTCTGGCGCCGAATTGCTCCACCGGAACTTCAATTGCAATTTCTGACATATGTCTCATCATTATTCATCAAAATCAGAGTGTATCCTTTTTAAACATGTTGTGACCTCTCCGGGAGGTGAATCAGAGGCTGCGATCGGGTTGCCGTCGCCGAAATGCGCGTTTCCCAGCTTGTTGTTGCGCAACAAACAGGCACCCCGATTTGTGCTCGTTTTGCATTGTTATGCACCTGACTCGCATTCTCATGAACATTTTGCATTGTCATGCATTATTTCTTGGTATACCATACTTCTGTGCTTAAACATGCGTTGTCACGCATTATCTTTTCTCGCATTGTGATGCATCCACTCGCCGACACTGCGTGTATCAACTTTTAGAATCCCAGGAATCACATTGAATATATGTTGTTGGCATATTGTTCTTGTTGAATTTCTCTATTTTGCAGGCACGATATTGTATGTACGGTTCATTTGAGGCTGGTGCGACCAGACGAATCGCGCAGGTATCGTATCTTCTCCGTGTGAGGCGCGACGAGAATTGAACGATTCTCCGCATTCCTAACTGCATGAAATGTAATTGTTGCTTTGCATTCTTGCTTAAAACTGTTGCATCTATTTGTCAATACTTGCTTCATTACAGCTTGCTGCACTTGCGTGATCACCTGGCTCTGTGCATGCCATTTTGCATTTTTGCCCCCTTGCCTGCGGGCACGCCTGCGGGCACATATCTGTTCATCTTGTATGATTGTCTAAGTCTTCGGCCTTGTCAAAAATGGGTCGTCTCTGGGCTTTGATATTCACTCCCGTCACTTCTTGACTTCCGAGTTCTGTCAAAGAGGGGCAACTATAGACAACCCATTTTTGACCGACCTTAAGACTCAGATGTCACCGATTGAGCGCTCGGTGATGTTTCATACTGCGCTCGTTCAGAAGTCTCAGAGTCGCGGCCGTGCGCCCCGCCTCCGGACTCCCGAACTCTCTTCTGTGCCTTGTCTCGGTTTGCGAACCAGACTCGGTTTTCTCTGTTTTCTTTCTTGAGGGGAGGGAGTGGTCCTGTAGGCTATCTCTCAGTGGCCGTGAGCTACTTTTCGTGGCCGTAGGCCATTTTGCCCATTTCGGAGCCCGGTTCCCGGTTTTCGGGACCGTCAGGCCGTGTGCCTCGGTTCGGGACCACCCAACCATCTCCGATTTCTCCAGTTTTTGGCATGCATCTCATTGACACCATATCGAGCGACACTGGGGTCTCAGATACCCACTTCGTGGCCGAACACCACTTTCGGTGCTTACAGCCTATTTTTGGGACCCCGAACTGCGTGATTTGGGCCCCGAGCATTCATTTTGCATCGGTTTTTGTTCATTTTCGACGAGTACCTCTGTTTTATCATACCGAGGGACACTGGGGCCTCTGATGCCCACTTCGTGGCCGAACACCACTTTCGGTGCTTACAGCCTATTTTCGGGCCCCCGAATCGCGCGGTTTAGGCCTCGAGCATTCATTTTGCATTAGTTTTTGTTCAAATTTGGCAGATACCTATGTTTTGGCACCAGGAAGATCACTGGAGGGTGGGAGGCCAGCGATTGTTCCAGAAAACCAGTTTCGCTCCTCCGGCGCCCGTTTTGCTCACTTCCGGGCTAATGTTGAACACCCTAATGATATTTTCTTCGAGCCGGGACTACATATTTGTGATGAGGGGACATGGGAGGACCCTAAAAACTGCTGGTCGGCCAGTAATTGTGTTTTTCTTTTTTGAGCCTCTCCTTCAAGTTCAATGTTGTGACTCCTGTTTCAGAGTTGCCAAATTCCAACCTTGGAACCTTGTTCTACACACCTGGGAGGACACCAAAACATGGTGGTCGGCCAGCAATTGTTCAGTTCATTTTTTGGCCATGGCCGGCCGGCCAGGGGGAGTGGCTGCCGACCAGTTGGGGTGGCTGGCCGGCCACCTTCAAGAAATCTACCTGGCCGGCCAGCTTTCTGCTTTTGGACCCTTTACAGCTGTCCAGCTGTTTTTCAAAATATCTCAGCCCTACGGGGGATATTTTGGGAGGGAAAGCTTGGGTGCATTTCCCTCCCCTTTTACACCCCTTTTGGTCCATTTAAGGGGCTGATGAGCTTCTTTGCTAAGGTTACACAAATTCATCTCAAGACTTCATCTTCCAAAACCTCCATTTTCATAGCCAAAAGCTCCAAAAACCTTCAAGGTTCTAGGCCATTCCTTCATCAACCCTAAGCCTCACCATCACCACCTCCATTCCAGCAGCAAAGGAGTGATTTTCAAAGGCTTAGAAGCAACTTTCATCAAGCCAAGAGGTAGCAAAAGTTTGATCTTCAAGGGTAAGTCACTAATTCCCTTTTTCTAGCACTTTTTTGCATCAATTCTTTACCCTATTTTCTCTCTGTTTTGGGCTCCGACCCCTACTGAGATTAGGCTTATTTTGAGCCCCTCTACAACATTGTAGAAGGGCTCAACCCCATTTGGCACCTCTATGATGCACCTCTTTCAATATCACTCTTTATGCCAATATTTTGCATGCTTTATTTGGCTTATGAGTGATCCATTTTCGAGCTTGATATAAACTGTGAGTAGGCCTATTTTGAGCCCCTCTTAAACATTGAAGAAGGGCTCAACCATGTTTGGCCTCTCTATCATGCACTTTCTTTGTAATCCTCCATATTTCCCGTAAAATTGCATGATTTATTTGGCCTATTTTTGATCTGATTTGGAGCATCTCATAAACTAATATTGTGCTTATTTTGAGCCCCTCTTCAACATTGAAGAAGGGCTCAACCTTGTTTTCATGCTCTGCATGCCACTTGCTTTGAATTCATGTTCTACTCTTACTTTTGCATGCTATTTTTAGCTCATGAGTGATCTGTTTTCGAGCATTAAATATACTGTGAGTGGGCCTATTTTGAGCCGTTCTTCGACATTGAAGAAGGGCTCAACTATGTTTGGTAACTCTATCTTATACTTGTTTCACAATTCCTTCAATTTACCGTAAAATTGCATGCTTTGTTAGGCTTGTTTAGCTTCTGTTTTCAGCCTTCATCAGGCTTAGAAAGTGTCTTAAAATGACCCATTATTCATGTTTTGTTAAGGGTCCAAGGTTGTTTGATGCATGCTTTTGGTACCTCATGTTATAGCCTTTGTTGGCTCATTATTTTGCATGCTATGTTTAGCCTATCTACATACTGAATTGGGGGATGTCATCTCTTGTAAATGTGCATATTTTTGACCCCTATTTAATTTTGTAGAACTGTGTTTTTCAGTTTGAGCATTATATATACCACTTGCTTTGTAATTCTCCTCTTTTTCCCCATTTTTGCAAGCTATTTTTGCCATACTTGTGATCATTGTTTGGCCATACTTTGTACTGAAAAAATGCTAGTTTAGGGGCTTCCTTGCTACTGTTTTACATATTATGTCCATATTGTGCATGTTTAGTAGGGCTATAGGCCGTTTCGGGTGCATAACATTGCATTTCGGGCATCGGGTGTAATTTTGTCATAATTCGGGGGCTATTTATGCGTCATTTTAGCTACTGAAATTTGCATTTTTCATATGCCATATGCCACGTTTCATTTGCATGCCATTTCATGCCTGTATGTCACTGCCTTGGTTTGCGTGCCGTGTGCACGCATTTCGAGGCACTTCATTTTCATCTTACGGCCTCTTATGTGAGTGCGGCTGATGCCCTCCCATGTTAGTGTAAGCCCAATTTGCATTTTCCCTGTCATTTGCATTGCGTATGCCATTGCCTCGGTTTGCGTGCCCGTGTGCACGCATTTCGAGGCACTTCATTTTTATCCGACAGCTTCTTATGTGAGTGTGGCTAAGGTCCACTCATGTTAGTGTAAGTCCATTTTGCATTCTGTATGTCACTTTAGTCTCGTTGCATCGTGCATGTCATTTCCTCGGTTTGCGTGCCCGTGGGCACGCACTTCGAGACATCTCATTTTAGTCTCATTGTATATCATATTTCAGGCTATTTCGTGCCTTTATGTCATTGCCTCGGTTTGCGTGCCCGTGGACACACATTTCGAGGCACTTCTTTTTTTATCCGACGGTATCCTATATGAGTGCGGCTGAGGCCCTCTCATGTTGGTATAAGCCCATCATTGCATTTCGTGTGTCATTCCGCATTCCTCGGTTCGCATGCCCGTGGACACGCATTTCGAGGTACCTCATTTTCATAGCATCATGCATGCTAAATTATATTAGATCGCATTCATACCTATTTGCATTGCATTCATACATTTCCTCGATTTGCGTGCCCGTGTGCACGCATTTCGAGGCATCTCATTTTCATCTGCATTGTGCATACTAAGTTGTATCTTAGGTTGCATTCATGCATATCATGCATATTGCATGGTGTTCAGGATAGGAGTTAGCCCGGGCACGGGAAACGAGGCACGTTTCGTACTCCGAATGACAGAACGGGTCTCAATCCCCAAGTCACCGACACTCCGGATTACCCATGATGGAGTTAGGTTTTGTCATAGCATTCATGTGCATTCATCCTATATTGAGTTGTGCAATCCGACTCCTCGGCCATCATGCATCGGTATGCGTGATTGGTGGCATGAGGATCGAGGCATGCATATATTTGTGAAATGCATTGTTATGTCCCCTTTCCTGCTCTCTGTTGCAGCAAAATGAAGAATCAGCAACTTTTCGGAGTCTGGCACGCATTTCGAGAAAAATACAAACAGAGGCTAATCGGGGCACCGCAGTGGATTTCCGCGCAAAGGCATCCAGGCATGCATCATTTCATCATCCGGAGCAGAAGCAAGGCAGTCCCTGGCTTGCACGCCAGTTTTACAGCTTTTCTTATTTAATTTGTTAATTAATTGGGAATTTGTATATTATTTGGAATGTAATATTTTGGACTGTAATATTCTTTTATTCGGACTGTATATTTATTCAGACCCTCTGCGCGAGGGCATAATTGTAATAAGTGTGGGTGAGTGTGATGTATGTCTTCCAACCCCCATTTCTTTCTCCCTTTTATTTACCCGCTTATGATGGTAGATTAGGGCATATGTCAATTAGCATACTTATAATAGCATGTTTGCATCATTCATCTGTATTGCATGCACCGGGCTCGGCGCATCACACAAATTGCATCGTATTTCAATTCCAAGTTGAATACATGTTAGTTGTAGCATTTCACATACCATGTTTAGAATAGCCGAGCCTGCTATAGTTGCATTTTGCATGTGTTGCATTAGGCATTTTAGTATATTTAGGATTCATGCATGATTTCTAACCGGTTCCTGTTTTGGCTTGGAGTACTCGGTAAGTTTTATGCTTTAGCATTCTTGCATGCGTGTAAGTGTTGCCATGATAGCATGCTTGCCATGAGGCTATTTGCTTATGTGATATAACTGCCTGAATGCCTGTGGGTGGAGGTTGAGTTATTTGAATTGGGACAATGCATTGACTGTTTGTTTTAAGCCCACTAGATAGTGGCAAAATCATGTTTTCTAAGCCCACCTGAGGGTGGCAAATCCGCATTTTAGCCTACCTGCGGGTAGCACCATCACACCATTTTCAAACAAACAAACATGAATGTTTTGTTCCAATTCAGACGGCCCAGTCTATACTTATTTGCTGCGAGCATCACATAGTAACCTAGGCTAATAACCGGAATAAGAGCATACAATGTTTTCAAAAGCAGATATCATGGTTAGTAGAGGCCGGTTTTTGACCGGGCGAGCGGGGGTGCTCACGATGTGACCTTCCCCAATCATACCCAAGTTCCCGAGCCAACTTTGGTAATGACGGACGCGTGGCCTTTGGCACCGAGTTAGGGTTTCCTAAATTTCCCATTTTAAAAAATATTTAGGTGGCGACTCTGTATCTGGCAAAGCAGTCCATGTTTGGCACTTCTTTCCTAAAAATCTGTTTTCAAAACGATTTGCCGGATTTGGACTCTTTGGTTCAAGATTTAGAACCGTGGCACAAATCGAGTCTGAACTGTAGCGAGGTCCCTCGCGGGCTTGTTACAACCCTATATCTGCCCATTTACTACTTATAATAGAGAATTATAAATTATAATTATCACTGCATTTGATAAGAGAGCAAATACTCTTTTTGGCGGTGGGATATATATATTTAATGAAAATTGGAATGGTACACCCTTAAATTAGTGTATCTTGCTTTAACTTCTCTGGACTTCGTATATGGTTGAGTAAAGAGAAAATCAAACAGAGTACGAACTGCAGTAACATGCCATAAGTACTGCATTTCAGTCTCAAGGCATTCATTGGAATTGTCACATGTGGCTATCAATATTGGCATCGTTCATTTCTTATATCCATAGCTCCTTAAGTACATTATTAAGTTCCTCTGCAGAATTTAATCACATTTTGTTTACTGAGTGCAATGTGAGCTAGATTATTTATTGTTTCCCAATGTATTCTTTTTTCAATATCCCAATTTAGTTGATAGATGTGTCAACTTTGGTATGCAGGGCATAAATATATTTTTCCAAATACGTCCAGTTTAATCATAAGATTTTGCATTTGGATATTTGAGTACTTAAATTGACTGCTTTAGAAACTCAATGTGGCATATTGTGGGTCTTCTTTCTGTGTCATGTTATCTGCTTTTTAAGCTAGACTCATTGTGTACACAATTTGTATTGACGCGGATAGAGAGGTCTATACAATGTAATTGATAATATGTTAATGCTTTTCTTGTTTATTTTCTTTGCAGATTGGTTTTTGATGACGTTTGGAAGCATACTTGCAAATCAAGATCAAGTGTTGAATTTTTTTTTTTCTTTAACTGATACTTAGTTGTAGTTGTAAATCAAGATTGAGTGTTGATTTTATTTATGGACTCCACGTTAGTTCATTTTGGGAATTGCTTTGATGGTTTTTTTGTTATACATAATGGATTATTATTAAATTTGTTTGATGGATATATTTTGATTTATAATATAAATTGTTTAGTGAAATTTTTTGTGGAGTGGTGTACAATAGCTAGTGGATTTCTTAGTACATTTAAAAGGCTACTAATTGAAATTGAAATATAAAATATGGAACAAGTTTAGTGATAATTTTTTTTTGTCATTTGTACTTGTTATTATGACAAAGTAATTATTCGTCGCTAATAAATATTTTTTGTGACAAAAAGTTTTAATTGATTTTATTGTTTGGTGACTAAAAATTTTGTCATGTATATATATTTTTGTCATGAAATATATTTCCTCACTCATGTATGACTTTTGGAGACGAAAAATTTTGTCAACTTTATATCTTACTGTGACGAAATTATTTCCTCATCAATGATCAATATGTGTGACATATTTATTCGTCAACTAAAGTTATAAATATGGTACTGAATAATTATTTGGTGATGAAAATGAGGATTTTTTACGACAAAATATTGTTTTATTGGTGACAAAAAATTTCATCACTAAAGTAATTTCATTGGTGACAAAATTATTTTTTCTCAAGGCACTTTTTAGTGACAAACATTCAATGATAAAACTGGTGAAGAAAATAATTCCTCACAAATATTTATAGTGATGAAATTAGCTCTTTAGAGACAAAAACAAATTCGTCATTTAAGACCCAACTTGTTGTAATGTTCAAAATTTTATGGTTCATGCAACAAAAATTTGTGGGTTGGTTACGACATTTTTTATGGTTCATGTAACAAAATTTTGTGGCTTAATTACGATATTTTTTGTTAAGTTAATTTGTAGCGAAGTTACGCATTTTGCAGTTAATATTACTAAAATTTTATGAGAAAGTTACACTATTTGTGATAAGGTACACATGATACATATATTTGGAGGGGTGTGTACAATAAGATTTCCTTTATTTTAGAATGATAATGTGACAATAACATTTGTGTAATTAAGACATCTCAATGGACAATTTATTTTAGCGGTAATTACATCCTAGTGAATGTCAAATATATATATATAAATTTATGAAAAAAAAATACAATTTTAATTATTAATATTTATAAAATTTCTCACAAATTTGTAATTACTTTTTCAAAATTAAAATTTCTCACAAATTTGTAATTACTTTTTCAAAATTCCATCGATTTGATATTACCCCTTTATTTTAAAGTGATATTCTCAAAACCCAACTAATACATTATGTACAAGTTTTGTGTTTGATTTATCTTTTCATATATCACTACTCTTTTATAATTAGAAAAAAAATGAAATTCTTACAGAATTGATATATTTGTACTATAATAATGTAACTCTGATATTTTAAAAAATATTAGCTATCTTAATGGATCTTTTATTTTAAAATAATAGGATAAATTAGAAATACATTTTTTTTTTTTTGAGATTTGCTTAAAATATGGATTACTCCTTGTGGTTTGAGAAATTACAAAACTCCCTTGTTAGAATTTTTCATTTAATAGAATTAACACACACAAAAAAATTCTAACTATTCTCCTATCTAATAATAAAATTATTTAAATTATTAATTAAAATATATTTCTGACATCATTAAACGTTGTTGATAAATTTGATAATTTATTAATAAAATGAATTATTTGTTATGAGATTTTAAACTTGAAGGGGCGGGATATAATTTCTAAAATTATAAGGGACAATACATATTTTAAGCAAATTTCAAAAGATATATTTATAATTTATCTAAAATAAAAACTAAAAAACTTGTCATATAATTTTATATTAATTTTTTATATACTTGTTGCCCATTTGCACCACTAACCACCACCAGATTTGCCAATTGGCTCCAACTAGCCGGAAGTTTTATTTTTTCTGCTAGAGTTTCATCTTTCTCACATGAGATATATTTTTGCATGAGATAAACGTGTTGTGAAAATTTCTATATATATATATTTTCTTGTGTAATTTGAAAATGGGCAACAAACCACAAATAATAAGTAATAATATGGTTGAAAAATTAAGACACAAAATATCAAATTTACGTAGTTCGACAAAAATTCTTACGTCCACGGATCTAACTTCAAATCAACTTTCACTATAAAATAATCAGATTACAATGGTTTATCTCTAGTCACAATTAGAGATATACAATCATCAAGATAATATTCTTAAATCACTAATGAACAATTGTATGATCACTAATAAGGTGGCTTTTTACAAAATCAACCAGAAATCAAGTTTACGTCTCACCAAAATAAATATTTCAAACTACCAATCTAAGAGAGTTTTAACAAGATCAACTGCAATTAAAATGTAAAACTTACTTTCATGAACAACGTGTTAAAATTTTATCAAAATTGACCAAGAAACTCTTTTTATCCCTTTTTCTCTTCTCTCTCGGCACTCTCTCTGTTTTGTTGCCGCTACTTGTTCAAAATTAGAGGCAAAATCTTATTTTTATCTTTTATCTTTCAGGCACACCAAAAAACTTCCAAGAGAAGCTTTCTAAAATAAGGGAAATAAACTTTTAACTCAAATGAGAGTCTTTGGTGTGACCCACCCAATTAAGGAGGGACACCAACTTTGTTGTTTTTGGATTGTGAGTAAAGTGTTGTTTGGGAACAAATTATTTTAATAAGTTTTTAATTTTTTGACTAAAATATGGGATAAAAAAAAAAAAAACAGCACTGCTAGGTAGTTCGAAATTCCTTTGGCACGAATGGCTCGACCGTCCAAAACGACGCCGTTTTGGACAATTTTTTTTTTCCTTTCTCTTTTTTCTCTGAAGGAGAGAGAGAGAGAGAGAGCATCAACATCAACAACAACAACACATCATCATCAACAACAACCAACAATAACAAAAAAATAAAAATAAAAAAAATTGTAGAACCTGAACAACAGCAACAAACAACACCACATCATCATCAATACGTTTTGGCACCTTTTTTTTTTTTTTCCTTCCATAACTCAGAACAGAGAGAGAGAGAGAGAGAGATAGAGAGAGAGATAGATCTATACACACACATATCTATACAGAGAGAGAGAGAGAGAGGTACATAGATCTATATAGATCTGTGTATACATGTAGAGGATGACGGCGTTGGTAATGGCGCCGGTGATGGGTAGAGCCTCTCTTTCTGCTCTCTCTCTCTGTTCCCTCTTCCTCTTTCTTCTCTCTCTCTCTCTCTCTCTCTTTCTCTCTCTCTTCTCCTCTCTTCTCTCTCTTCCTCTTTCTATTTCAGAGATATAAGAGGAGGAAAAGAAAAAATGCTCAAAACGACGACATCGTTTTGGGCAGTCGAGCCACTCAGGCCAAAGGAATTTCGAACTATGAAGTATTAGTCTAAAAAAAAAAATAATATGTTTGGAATAATTTTTTGATTTTTACGAAAAGATGTACAAAAAGTAAAGAGAAAATGAAAATTTTGACTTTTTTGTATAGGTTATAGGCTTTTTAATTTTTTAATAACTTTTTAATTTTTGGGTTAAAACAAGTACATGCTAAACGAGGCCTAAGTTGAGAGAAGAAAAAGTTACCGTAGTTTTTCAACAATAAATAATAAATAAAAAGGGCGGGTGTCATTTTTTTATTTATTTTATTTCATATTTAGGGGGATAATTTAGATTTTATAAATTATTTATAAAGAATAATTTTGATTTCTTGATTTCACTATTTTTTATGAGAAATAAAATTTGAGTTCTAAAGCATTTCTCTTCTTTACAATTTCCCTTCATTTTTCACTACTGATCATCTTTTAAACTTTACAAACAAGTAACGGGGGATCTTTTTCTCTCCATTTTATTTTCTTTTTTCATCAAATCCTTAAATCTATATGGGTTAAATTGCATGCTCGTTAGGTTATTATAATATTTTTTTTTCCACAAAAGATAAATTTATTGATGTAAGACAAACTTATACAAAGGAACTATATATATATATGTATTAGTTGTGGATATTTATGTAAATTCAAACCCATCCACATAAAAAATCATAGAACGATACTTCATTTATTTATCAACTAAATGAAACAAACATTGATATTTGATACATAATAATGTAGACACAGAAATATACCAACCAACCACGGATATATTTATCTATAATTTACTAGAGCTATAATTTGGGTTACATAATTTGAAACAACTATTCAATTCATTACATGATGGTAAACTCTTTCATAACGTCAATCTCTAATTCGGATTTACCTTCTTCTTATCATTGCTTTTTTTAATGGCTGAAACTACTGTTTTCACCATCTGTTCCTTCACCGACGTCTTCGGTGGAGGTTTCACGCTAGTTGGTTGGCTTTTAACCCTATCTCCCATCTCTCTCTCTCTCTCTGTTGTGTGTTTTGTGTTGTTTTGGTGCTTCTCTAGAGGGAAACATGGGCAGGGACGGAACCAGAATTTCATCACCAGAGGGGCCAAAAATAAATAAAAATTTTCACCATATACACGAGCACACATGTATATATAATATGATATATAAATTATATCTATACACAAAAAAAATTCAAATACCATAGAAGTAATTTCTAATAGGATAAAAAAGTTTTTTTGGTCCAAAATAAAAAGAGTATATGGGATAAGAATGAGATATATATTTTTTATACTGGAGCCATTTTATGTATAAAATGGGATATATATATATATATATTTAAAATGCCATGACAAATCATATTTTTTACAGAAACAGGGGGGCCATGGCCCCCCATAGTCTTCTCCTAGTTCCGTCCCTGAACATGGGCATGTATTTATAAACATGGGAGGTTTCTTCTTCTCCTTCTCTCTTTTCTTTTTCCTTTTTTCTTTGGATTGTTTGCGTGTTAACACAATGCTGAAAAAGCCATACAATTTACAGATGTGTGTGTGTTGTGGGATTGTGAAGCGAAGTTGAAAGACATATCAATGTGCACGTCTCTGACCAGGTTTAGAGAATTATCTTTTGTGTGAGTTTGTTTGAGAAGCCCAATTGAAAGGCAGACCTTTGGTGTGGGTGTGGGTGTGGGTCTGTTAGGTCAACTTTGTGTAATGACTCATAAAATAGCCAAACTCAAGAAAATGGAAACTATAGTATATTGCTTGTATGAATTTTTATTTAGTAGTGCTACAAAAATAGAAAAATCATATAAAAAATTTAATGCAGAATGATACAACAAGTTTTAATTTTATCACTTCAAATCAAACCGGCTGTCATTTCGGCTTATATTTTTAAAAGAAAAATGTTATGAACCCCACTTAAGTATCTCGAATTTACTCCGAATGAGAGTTGTGTGTTTGAGATTAAATTTGTGTAATGTGAGATTTATGTGTAGAATAAATCTAAACCACAAGATAACAATTTTAGATAATTTCTAGATAATTAAGTCTAAATTTGTAATATTAATGTTTTAAAAATATCACTGTTCAACTAAAAATTATATAAAAATATCATTTTTTTTTTCCATTTTCAGTCGATTGTGTGAAAACACAGTTGAAAGAGCCATATCTCGAGGGGTTGTGTGTGCATTTGTCAAAATAGATCAATGTATATATGTGTACCCAAGTTAAAAGGTAGTGTGTGTGTGTGAGATTGAAAAACTCAGTTGAAAGGCCCATCTAATTGTGTTGTGTTTGTGTTTGACCAGGGTGATTAGTCAATTTAAAAGACGCAATTGAGTGTGATGTGGGTGTGGGTGTGGATCGATGTGGGTGTCTTGAAGTAAATTATTTTATATATTAAAAATATTATTCTTATAAATGTTTTATACTGAATGTTAATTAGAATAATATGGTTGTCATTTTTTAAAATATAAGTCATTTTAGTGAGTATTTTGTTTTTAATTTTTTTAGTCACTCAGTATTAATTTTTTGGTGAAATAAAAAAAAAAAATTCAAGATTTGATTTTTGTAACAAAATAAATTTTAAGTTTTTAATTTTGTCAATTTAAATTCTAATTTGTTTTATTCGTTTTCCATCTAAATCATCTGCCCATTTTCGTTAAGTAAAACTGACGGAAAAAAAATATATAATTTGGTCATTAAATTCAATGAAAAATAGTATTTTAGGTATTTTATATACATTCACATTGAGTTTAATGGTTTAAATACTATTTTTTTTCATCAGTTTTACTTGATGAAAATAAACAAATAGTTTGTATTGAAAATAAATCAAAAGATTAAAATTTTTAAATTGATAAAATTAAAAAAATTAGAGTTTATTTTGTTACACTGGTCAAACCCTATAGTTTTTTTTGATAATTTCTCTTAATTTTTTTAATACAATTTTTTTGTTTATATTGTACTTGAGTTTGACTCACCACAAACAAAAAATCAAACTCAATAAAAAGCCAACATAAATTTATAATTGATCCCATCAAAGTTTTTTTAAATTATAATTAATATTTTGTAAGTTGAAACCGTGACCCATTGGTTAATGATTTTTTCATTGTTTTGTTTCTTTCTTATTTTAGGTTATTGCACGTTCATCGTAACTAACATGAAAAATAGGATGAAACATCATGAAACTTACCTCTAAGGCCTTTTGTTTGGAAAATGTGAAGGACATTATTTCTTCATTTGATTAGCATGAAAAATAAACGCAAGAATAAAGTATAATTAAAAAAAATAAGAAAGATTTTAACCTTTCGATGTAATTACCCTTTATCTTAGGCCTCATTTGGCATGTAATAGTTCTAACTTAAAAACTAAAAAGTTAATTAAAAAAAATCAAAAAGTCTATAACCTATACTAAAAAATCAAAAATTTCATTTTCTCTCTAATTTTAACACATCTTTTTGTAAAAAATAAAAAAGTCATTCAAAACATACTAGTTTTTTTTTACCTCATATTTTAGCCAAAAAGCCAAACAGTTACTAAAATAGTTTGTTCCCAAACGAGACCTTATTCTTCATTTTTTTACCTTCTTGAAAAAATAAAATATAATAATAATAATAATAATAGTAATAATAATAATAATAATAATAATTGTTCATTTAAATTGGAGATAATTAATATACCAATGAAATTAATTTTCCTTTTCTTTTGTGTTTTGCTTCATTTTCCAAATACCAGTTATAGGGTAGCATCGGTTAGGTTGGCTATTTTCAATGAACAAAATCTCTAAAATATGTAATTTTGAGGTTTTGGATTGATAAGTTGCTTTAGTTATTTAGAGGAACTACAATGCTACTCCTTATTTTTTTTTTATTAGAATTACAAAAAAAAAAAAAAAAAAAACTTTTTATTTTACTTAACTATTTTTTTATTTGGGAAATTTGGCAAAACTTCATCATTGAACCCTTCTTTGGTGAAAATGATAATTTTTTCATAAGCTCCCTCACTTGGAGTCTCATATGTGATGAAGGACACAAAAATATTTTTCTATTTCCTTTTGGACAATCTTGCATTTCCATGTATACGTGTGTGTGTGTGTGTGCGCGCGCGTGTGTGTGTGTGTGATATGTGATGAAGGATACAAAAATATTTTTCTATTTCCTTTTGGACAATCTTGCATTTCCATGTATACGCGCGCGCGTGTGTGTGTGTGAGAGAGAGAGAGAGAGAGAGAGAGAGGAAGTTACTGACGACGAAGGTGTTCATGTCAAGCAACCAATGAGTTGTGTCGATTTAGACAAAACTTTAAATTTCCATTGAAAAGCTCTGATTTGGAGCATAACTCTGAACATTCTGTTCTTTTCTTCTTTTTTTTTGTTTTTGTGTTTTTTTTTAATACTTCGTTTCACAAAGAGAAAAGTATGTGTGTGTGTGTGTGAGAGAGAGAGAGAGAGAGAGAGAGAGAGGAGGTTTATGCAATTGCAAATAGAAAGTTCAAAAAATTGAGAGTATAACATATGTGAGTTGTAGACAAGCAAAGATAGCAAAGTGTAGCACTGTGGAGAGAGGGTTTACGCAATTGCAAATAGAAAGTTCAAAAAATTGAGAGTATAACATATGTGAGTTGTAGACAAGAAGAGCTAGCAAAGTGTAGCACTGTGGAGAGTGCTTCTCTCTCTCTCTCTCTCTATATATATATATTTCTTTCTCTCTCTAAAACTCACCACTATCTGCGAAAGGTTTTTCTGCAAAATTGTTGGGGGAGTGAAGAAGAATCAACCACGAATAGCCACAACAATCTGAACTCTTTTGACGAGGAACAATTCAATCCATTTTTGGTGTGATTGAATATTCTACAAATATGGGTTTTAATTTCTAGTAGTAATGTGAGTTCATATGTAGGAAGAGTCGCACTCTATTTTTATTGTTGATGCCTTATTTAGAACAGACAGTAAAATGTTACTATAAATTAGAGTAATATTTTACTGTGAAAAGAGTAACATGTTACTGTTTACGTCAATTTTGACAGTAATTTTTTTTCATATTTTAAATTTCACAGTCAACCATGATCTTGATAGATCTTGATGAAAGGATTCTAAAAATACTTATGATTTTATTAAAAATCGACATCTAGATTAAAAGTTATATCATTTTAAAATTTAAAATATTAAATTAGTCATCAAGGATATTTTTGTAATAGTGGCGTGTGTTGGATTTTTCAAGAAAAACTTTTTGTACTTATCCTTAACGCATTAAAATTTTATTATGAGAGAAGTTTGACCAAATCCCTCTTTCTATTTACATGCTCCAACAATGCTTTTTACTTTATTTATTTATACACAAATTGTTTAAAGGATTAGTTTGGAATTTTTTTTGTTTGTTTGTTAAAATAGCTTGTAGTATAACTAGTCTATTGAAGGGAGTAAAATATGACGAGACTAGTAATAATAGGTAACAAGTCTTTCTTAAAAGGTCTATTGAAAATGTTTGCGATGAGTATAATGTCTAAAAAATATGATTGGTTAATAATTAGAAAAAAAAAATATGAGAGAGAAACTTATCTTATATATTCTAATTGATTGTCACATTATTAAATTTTAAAAATAAATTTAATTTTTAAATTAGAATAACAATGTCCTATTTTCTATCGTGGATGTTTCCTTCTTTCTTCTTATGTTTTTAATAATGGTGGTCTAATCTCTTACCTATGGTGTTATCATGAAATTTTTTACTTTAAAATCAAGTGATGGCTCGAGTTTTGAAATTTTAGTCATTTAAGTTATGTGAGGATCGAATAAAGATCTATAAATATTGTGGATCTATTGAATTGTCAAAAATTTTGTACATATAGAGTATGGAGTTATTATCTAGTTTTCCAATAATTTTATGCTAGTGTTTTGCCCTCCCAATAGCGAAGATTATGAATTTACATGGCTCTGAAGAGAGATATATGGGCACTGAAAGGCTCATTTATGAGTTACATATTTCTGCACGAGATAAATTTAGTAGAATTAGAGCTGTTTGCTCGTTGAAGGGGACTTCATGACTTTATTTATTTATCAAATATATGAAACAAACATAAATACATAATGTAACAATAATTAACGTAACAACTCAATTTCATCCCTAAAAAAAATAAAAATTAAAAAAAAGAAAAGAAAGATACATAATGTAAGCACAAATATACCAACCAAGCAGCAATTGGTATGTGTAATTCCTATAACTAATAATTTTATTTCTTCTTGTCTTTGGTCTTTTGAATAGCAAAAAGTACAGATTGCGCCATCTTTTCCTTCACTGTTGTCTTCGGTGTCGGAATCACACTAGCTGGTTGGCTCTTCTTACCCTTATCTGACATTTTTCTCAACTCTCTCTCTCTCTCAATTGTATGTTGCGTTTTGTTGTGGTGCTTTTGAAGATGGAATGATGGGTATATTTATAGGCACGAAATTCTTTTTTTTTTTCCTTTTGAACTTTTCATTGGCTTGGTTGTGTGTGTGGGTGTGGCTTTGGGTGTGGGTGTGGGTGTGGGTGTGGCTTTGTGAAACCAAGTTAATAGATTTATCTATTGTATCAGTGTGGGTCTTTGAGAGAATTTTTTTTCTTTTTTTTGGAGGGAGGGAGGGGTTGGATTCAGTGATATTTTTATAAAATAATATCAGATTAATGAAAAAATTTAAGATTTTAATTATTAATATTTAAAAAATTTATCATTAATCTTTTTTATTTTTTATTTTTTTTATTTTTTGAGAGAGCTAGTTGAAAGATCCACCTCGGTGTGGGTGTGGGTGTCTTAGGTGACTCCATTTCATGACAACAGACAAATAACAAAACTCAAGAAAGATGCCTTGTCAACATGAATTTTTAATGAATAGTAATACTTTTAACTGAAAAATTGCAAAGTTTGATTTTGTAAGATTAGAGTGGGTTATATCTCTCTAGATTGATCCTATGTATCCTTGCTTCTTCTTTTTTTTTTTTTAATAAAACTTTTTTTTGGTGAGCAAAAAAAATATTAACAGAAAAATTAATTCAAAATCATGTAAAATTTTAAAATGTGTTCACTTTAAAAAGTAAGGGCATTGATTTAGACTCCCTTAAAACACCCACCCCCACAATCCCCTCACACACATGGACGTCGGGGATTGGGTGAGAAAAAAACAAAAAAAAACAAAAAAATTGACCAATCAAAATTAAAGGAGGTCTCAACCTTTATTCAAAAAGTAAATGCCCATATGATTGTGATAGTGTGTATTATTGAAAGAGGCCTATCTTGTGTGTTTGAGAAGCCTAGTTGAAGGGCCCACCCAGTGTTAGTTGTGTCTGATGAGATAGAAGCCCATTTAAAAGATCCACTTGAGGTGTGGGTGACTCAATTTTATATAATGACCAATCAAAAATAATTTAATTTTTTTTATAAAGAAAATTGCACCTTACTTACGCGGTCAATATGAATTTTCCATGAGTAATTCAATAATATACAAAATAATATAATAAATTTTAATTTTATCACTTTAAAATAAAAGGTCTATTATGTTGGCTTACATTTTCAAAAGAGCAATAATTTATAAAAATAAATAAATAAGTAATTATACAAAAAATTTATACAAAATTATATGATTTCTTGTGGTAGTTTCATTTCCAATAAAAAAAAACCATCTATTATCTCTATAATTTCAAAAATGTCACTAACATATTATTTTGGATATGTATATTTTGGGTTGTTTTGGAAATTTGGTTAAAAATTGACTTTTTAATTATTTTTGACTTTTTTTTTTTTTAAAAAATGTATAAAAAAGTAGAGAGGTGATGTAATTCAAAATAGGTTTGGCTTTTAGCCATCTTCCCAATAAAATGCGCAATATCGCCACAAATTACTAAATTTTGGATATGTTTATTACGCTAATTTGTGGCGAGTTTACGCATTTTATGATTAATATTACTAAATTTTATGATAAAATTACACTATTTGTCGGAAGGTACATATGATACATACATTTGGAGGGGTATGTACAATAAGATTTCTTTTATTTTAGAATGATAATGTGACAATAACATTTGTGTAATTAAGACATCTCAATGGACCATGTATTTTAGGGGTAATTACATCTGTGAATGTCAGAAAAAAATACAAATTTATGAAAAAATTTACAATTTTAATTATTAATATTTATAAAATTTCTCACTAATTTTAAATTACATTTTCAAAATTCCACCGATTTGATATTTCCCCTTTATTTTAAAGTTATATTCTCAAAACTAATATATTATGTACAAGTTTTGTGTTTGATTTATATTGTTATATATCACTACTCTTTTATAATTAGAAAAAAAAAAAATGAAATTCCTACAGAATTGATATACTTGTACCATAATAATGTAACTCTGATATTTTAAAAAATATTAGCTATCTTAATGGATCTTTTATTTTAAAATAATAGGATAAATTAGAAATACATTTTTTTTTAGATTTGCTTAAAATATGCATTACTCCTTGTGGTTTGAGAAATTACAAATACTCCTTTGTTAGAATTTTTCATTTAATAGAATTAACACATACAAAAAAATTCTAACTATTCTCCTATCCAATAATAAAATTATTTAAATTATTAATTAAAATATATTTCTGACATCATTAAAAGTTGTTGATAGATTTGATAATTTATTAATAAAATGAATCATTTGTTATGAGATTTTAAACTTGAAGGGGCAGGATATAATTTCTAAAATTATAAGGGACAATACATATTTTAAGTAAATTTCAAAAGATATATTTATAATTTATCTAAAATAAAAAATAAAAAACTTGTCATATAATTTTATATTAATTTTTTATATACTTGTTGCCCATCTGCACCACTAACCACCATTAGATTCGCCAATTGGCTCCAACTAGCTGGAAGTTTTATTTTTCCTGCTAGAGTTTCATCTTTTTCACATAAGATATATTTTTGCATGAGATAAACGTGTTGTGGAACTTTCCATATATTTTTTTTCCTCGTGTAATTTGAAAATGGGCAACAGACCACAAATAACAAGTAATAATATGGTTGAAAAATTAAAGATACAAAATATCAAATTTACGTGCTTCAACAAAAATTTCTACATCCACGGATCTAACTCCAAATCAATTTCCACTATAAAATAATCAGATTACAATGGTTTATCTCTAGTCATAATTAGAGATATACAATCATTAAGATAATATTCTTGAATCACTAATCAACAATTATATCATCACCAATACATTGGGTTTCAATAAAATCAACCAGAGATAAAATTTAAGTCTTGTCAAAATAAATATCTCAAACTACCAATCCAAGAGAGTTTTGACAAGATTAACTCTGATTAAAATGTAAGACTTACTTTCATGAACAACATGCTAAAATTTTATCAAAATTGAGCTAGAAACTCTAGACTTTTTATCCTTTTTTTCTCTTCTCTCTCGGCACTCTTTCTGTTTTGTTGCTGCTACTTGTTCAAAATTAGAGGCAAAGTCTTCATTTTATCTTTTGTCTTCCAGGCACACCAAAAAACTTTCAAGAGAAGCATTCTAATTTATATAATAATAAAATAAGAGAAATAAACTTTTGACTCAAATGAGAGTCTTTGGTGTGGCCCATTGTAACGTCCTAATCTTTCACACGTCATTGATATTGTCTGCTTTGGGTCATGCCCGCACGAATTTGTTCTTCCCAGTGGGTCATCCATCTCAGAACTATTCCAACCTAAACACGCTTAACTGGGGAGTTCTGCTAGGAATCTCACCACATGGGAAAAGACCTCGATGCTATATAAGGGTCTAGATTTTTACTTTTATAGCCCAGGAACTCCCCCTCCATTCCCGATGTGGGACACCAGGACCTTACAATCCATCCCCCTTAGGGCTGCACATCCCTGTGCAGCAGCCTGCCAGCTCACAAACCTGTCCACATGTACCGAGAGACGCTAGGGGCCCATACTCGATACTCTAGAGAGTTGGCTCTAATACCAAAGTGTCACGTCCCAAAATTTGGTCAATTAAATATTAAATTAGGACTAAATCTCAATCAAGATTCCATCATCCAAATCCTAGGGGTGAAACAAAATCTAAATGTTCCTATCTCCATAAGGTTTAAGTAAATTTAAATCCTCAAACAAAATATAAAGGGTAAAAAAAAAAATTAACAAACACCAAGCAAACCATCCATCATAAATTCATGAATATCCAATACCTCCAACATTAAAGTAGCACAAATAGTTAAAACAACTTTAATAATGTAAAGTTATAAAATAATCCATAACGCCAAATTGTCAAAATACTAAGGTCAAAATAAATAAATAAATAACTAAACTAATATCAACCATAAACTCAAGAAAACATAAGAAATCTAAGAGACATGTCTTACAACCGTAGTTATTTCTCGTCTCCACCGTAGTCCCTACTAATCCTGCAAAGGAAGTTCGGCTGCGCTTAAACAGAACGCACCCGAGATACCAAGAGACAAAAGGGGTCAGTATACAAGTATACTGGTATGAGTACAAGATGTGACACTCAAGTGTCCACCAGACACAAATAAAAGTACATTTAATTCTTGTTGCGGGACAAGACAAGTAGTTTCACCCTCACCAAGATGAAGGGGTAGTTTCCTGAGATACGGTGACATTTAGTTTCTTGTCCATGCACAACTAAATATAAATTGAGTATACAAAATAAATAAATAAATAAATAAAATTAAAAAAATATGGTGGGTCAGCCCTGCATAAAAAAGTAGTAAGACCGACCATTCTGCAAAAAAATAAAGTTAGTATAATTTAATCATAAGTAAATTGCTGAAGAAGTATAAAAACGAACTATTTCATACTTAAATCACTCGAATTGACCAAAACTCAGAGAATAAAAGTTGTGCATAATCAAATTTCCTAAAAAGTGGCGTGAACGAATTTAGTAGAAATTGAACAGGTTGAGAGAAAAACTTAATAGAAGAACCTAGATGGAATTCGACCGAAAAATCTGAAGTTGAAAATAAAAAAAACTGCCCTAAGATGATTTTTTTCGGACAAGTTCAAAACATAAAAAGTGTTCAGAATAATGTTTTACTTCAGTTTATGAAAAATCAATAAAAATGAGCTCGTTTTGTGAGTTAAAACAATATTTAAAATTTGCATTGCTAAAACAAATAAAAACTATCACTACAACAAAAAGCAGCATTGGCGACCAAAACTGTAAATTTCCTCGCTGAAAGTAGGACATTTGGCGACTAAAATTGAATTAGTAGCCAAAAGTGAAGACTTTTGGCGACTAAAACAGTTTAGTAGCCAAATGTAGACTTATTGTCGACTAAAAATCAGATTAGTCGCTGATTACATGGGTTTTAGCGACTAAAACAACTTTAGTAGCCAAATGTGCAGGTTTTTGGCGACTAAAAAAGATTAGTAGCCAAAAGTGTAGGTTTTGGCGACTAAAAAATGGTTTGGTCGCCAATTGTAGGTGTTTTACCGACAAAAAAAAATGTTGTAGCCAAAAGTAAAGGTTTTTGGCTACTAAAAAAAATTTAGTAGCTAAAAGTGGACATTTGGCGACTAAAATTGAGTTTAGTTGGCAAAAGTGGCAGTTTTGGCGACTAAAAATCAATTTAGTCGCCGAAAGTGGTTATTTTTAGGCGAAAATTAATTTTTTTAGCCACTAAATTATTGGTAGTAGCCAAAACCAAGGTTTTTGGCGACTAAAAAAAAATTTAGTCGCCAAAAGTGGCTTTCCTTTTTTTTAATAAATAATTTATTTTTTACATAAATTATATTTAAATAAAAATAATTATGTTTATATATGTAGTTAAATATTAATACGGGTCAAAGTAATATATAAATAATATATTTTGCATATATATTCATGAGATGGTATTGTGGCATAGTGGAGAGAGTGTTGGTAAAGTGTTAGAGTGGAAGGTTAACCAACGTCGGCGGTTCAAAACTTGGGAAGAGCAAAGGGTTATTTATTTATTTTTTTTGAAATAACCTTTTGGCGACTAAAACGGGTGGTCGCCAAAAGCTTCACTATTGGCGACGAAAAAAATAGTCGGCAAAACCAAAAATTAAAAAGAAATAATTCACTATTGGCGACTAAACATTTAGTCGCCAAATGTATAATTTTAAAAAAAAAAAAAAGGTTTGGCGACGAAAATTTTGGTCGGTACAGAGTTGGTTTTTGGCGACTAAAAGTTTTTTAGTCGCCAATACCTTCCGCGACAGTTTTCCAGCGACCAAGCCGGCGACAAAAAAAATTAGTCGGGAAAACTCAAAACCCGACTTTTGGCGACTAAAAATTTAGTCGCCAAATGTGTTTTTTTTTGTAGTGTATTGTAACCAAGATTATCCGTTCACAAGTTCTAATCGATCTTTTTAGTAAAAAGTTAAAATATAAAAGTTGTCTAGAATTACGTATACATGCCTCTGCCCAAATTTCATAATTTATCACGCTTGTTTACTATTTTTCGAGATGTACAAATTAAAGTAGTTCAAACTATACCAATAAGTTCATATTTAATTATTTGTACCTTAACTCTACCATTTCGGCCTTTCACTTCCGGCCTACACATATATTCCATGTGCCCTCGTATACCTAACACCACTTTGAAGCCAAACTTGCATGGGGATATCGTCCCGAGTTTGACTTACATTCCCCGGATGGTAAGCATATACGTGCGCGCGTAAATCAAAGTACTCGTCTACTCCTGAGAACGAGACAACAATATATATACACAACACCTCATCTACTCATGAGAACGAATATGACAATGCCGAGCCTAAGGTATTCAAATAAATCTCATAATCTTCACTATTTTTTTATACACTCTTTCTCACCAGTTCTCAAATAAAATAACAATCCATGGAGTCATTGTGGAGTATTTGAAATTTATCTATAGGTTCCAAGTTTATTTCAATTTCATATATCCGTGAGTGTGATTACAACTATAAAATAAATATATATAAAAACCCTAAACCTTACATATACAACTAATCAAAATAATTAAAAACAATCCGTCATCTTCATACAGATGCAATATCAAACCAATATCAAATAAATAAATAAATAAATAAATAAAAACAACGAAATAAACATAAATCAAGAAAAATGGGTTTTGCACTCACAATTATTTTTTGAAGGTCAAAGAGTTACTTGAAAAATTAATAAAACTGTCAAATAAAACCCTAACCCTTACTTTTTTTTTTCTTCTCTCTCTCTGCCTCACCACTCTCGCCGTCTCTCTCTCTCTCTCTCTCTCTCTCTCTCTCTCTCTCTCTCTCTCTCTCTCTCTCCTACACTCACTTTCTTTTTGATCAATTATGAACTTTTTGGTATAGTTTGAATTGTAATGATTTGTACATTTTGAAAAATAGTAAATGACCTTGATAAATTACAAAATTTGGGCAGAGGCATGTATACGTAATTCTAGACAACTTTTGTATTTTAACTTTGTACTAAAAAGATCGATTAGAACTTGTAATCAGATGATCTTGGTTACAATAGTTTTTATTAATTTTAGCACTGCCGATTTTAGATGCGGTTTTAACCCACGAAAAGGGCTCATTTTTATTGATTTCATTTTTATTGATTTCGTGAAAACTGAAGTAACATATTATTTTGAACACTTTTCATGTTTTGAACTTTTTCGAAAAAATCATCTTAGATCAGTTTTGTTTCGTTTTCAGCTTCATATTTTTCAGTCGAGTTCTGTCTAGGTTCTTCCATCAAGTGTTGTTCTCAACCTATTCAGTTTCTACTAAATTTGTTTATGTGGCCTTTTAGGAAATTTGATTCTGTCCAATTTTTATTTTTTGAGTTTTGGTCAATTCAAATAATTTAAGCATGAAACAGTATATTTTTATACTTCTTCAGTAATTTACTTAGGATTAAATTATACTGACTTTATTTTTTTTTGCAGAATGGTGGGTCTTACTAACTTTTTATGCAGGACTGATCCACCATATTATTATTATTATTTTTTGTATACTCAATTTATATTTAGTTGTGTACGGACAAAAAACTAAATGGCACCGTATCTCGGGAAACTACCCCTTTGTCTCGGTGCGGATGGAACTACTTGTCTTATCCCGTAATAAGAATTAATGTACTTTTGTTTGTGTCTGGTGGACATGTGGGTGTCAAATCTTGTACTCATAACAGTATACTTGTATACTGATCTATTTTGTCTCCTGGCATCTCGGGTACATTCTGTTTGAGCTCAACTGAGCTTCCTTTGTAGGATTAGTTGAGACTACGGTAGTGACAAGAAATAACTACGGTTGTAGGACATGTCTTTTGAATTTCTTGTGTTTTCTTGAGTATAGGGTTGATATTAGTTTATTTATTTATTTTTTGACCTTAGTATTTTGACAATTTGGCTTTGTGCGTTATTTTATAACTTTACATTATTTAAGTCATTTTGACTATTTGTTGCTACTTTAATGTTGGAGGTATTGGATAGTCATGAATATACGATGGATGGTTTGGTTGGTGTTTGCTATTTTTTTTTTTTTTTTTTTTTTATCCCTTGTATTTTTTTTTAGCATTGAAATTTACTTAAACCTTATGAAGATAAGGACATTTAGATTTTGTTTTACCTTTAGGATTTGGATGATAGAATATTGATTGGGGTTTAGTCCTAATTTAATATTTAATTGTCCAAATTTTGAGACGTGAGAGTTCTAGGTTACCCTAGACTTGTGAGAGTTTAGGTGATCCTCGGATTGTGGAAACATGAGTTAGCTGGTTTAGTTTGGTGGTTGAATTTATTCTAAGTATTTATGAATGCATTTTTGTGTGTTTAACTTGAAGGTGATGGCTAGAATGTATAATTTGAGAAATGTTGAGCCCAGTGACATAGGGGAAGAAACAGCTGCTAATGCGGCGGTGACGGCGACGGCGATGGCGATGGCGGTTGCTAACGAGGCAAACAATACTGTGTAGGTTAATGTGGGGGAAATGATGGCTCAGTTACTTCAGGTTGTGCAAAACAATAATCAAGGTCAGCATGGAGATCCGTTTGCAAAGAGAAACAAAGATTTTGGTTCTTTGGGAGGTCAGAAATTTTCTGGAGATGGAGGACCCATTGCAGCTGACTCTTGGGTCCAAAAATGTGAGATGGTATTTGGTCGTACGCAGCTCACCAAGGCATTTTCTCGGGTGGTGAGATCCCTAGCAGAACTCCCCAATTAAGTGTGCTTAGGCTGAAATAGTTTTGTGATGGGTGACTCACTGGAAAAAACAAATCTGTGTGGGGGTGGCCTAAAGTGGACAATATCGATAACGTGTGAAGGGTTGGAGCGTTACACCCACTCAATTAAGAAGGGACACCAACTTTGTTGTGTTTGGATTGTGAGTAAGTTGAGAGAAGAAAAAAGTTATTGTAGTTTTTCAACAACAAATAGTAAATAAAAAGGATGTGTGCCATTTTATTTTATTTATTTCATATTCAAGGGGATAATTTAAATTTTATAAATTATTTATAAAGAATAATTTCGATTTCTTGATTTCACTATTTTTTATGAGAAATAAAATTTGAGTTCTAAAGCATTTCTTTACTTTACAATTTCCCTTCATTTTTCATTATTGGTGATCTTTTAAACTTTACAAACAAGTAACGGGAGATCTTTTTGTTGAAAATAATGGTTTTTCATCAACTTTAATTCAAAATTAAAGTGAGACTCAACCGTCGATTGAGGTGGATCTAAGTGGTTTTGTATTATCTTAAGTGAGAAGATTGCAATACAAAAATAATGAGCCGAAACCATTGAGTTATGAATGAGAATTGTCTCATAAAGTAGGCATCAATAAAGTTAGGTTTAGATTTGGACTTAGTCTTGGTTTGGCGTGGGCCTAGACTTGTACTTGTGCATGTGCTGGATTTGGTCTTAGATTTGGACTTGGACCTAGTCTTGAGCTTTGGGCTATGTTGAGTTGGGCTTAGTTTGTGCATGTCTTTAAGATTGGGCTTGGATCGGGTTGTGATCTAACACCCGTATTCATTTTGCAACCCATCTAGTTTAATTCTTAAAACCTATACATTATATACACATTATTATTTATATAATGATTTTGGTGTTTTGAACCGTTGCAACTTTAGCCCTAATGGTTAGAGTTGATGGCATTTGATGACCGCATTGATGTTAGCCTTTATGGCTAAGGCTCTCCCCTACTAGTATAAATAGAGGCATTTCTCCTCCAACTTAGTAAGTTGTTTTTAGAGAGATTTTGTGATGGAAAATGAGATGATGTTTTGAACTAAAAAGTTGGAGATGATCTTTTGCACCAAAGAAAATTTTTCGTATCTTTTTTTTGTTAGTCTCTTCTTTAGTTCTTGTTAGAGAGAGTGCAGCCATTGTCAAGCTCGCAGAAGCACTTTCTAACCATTCAGAAAGTGCTTCTGCATTAGCTGGTTTTGACCGTCATATCTTGGGAGATAGACGTCGGCAGACGTCGGCATACCTCCAGCACCCATCAAGAGGCAGTGAATCTGTTTTAAGGAAACTATGGTATCACAGAAGTTTCAGTTTGCTTCTTTTCTTATTATTTATTCTTTAATTTTTCAAAATTTAGTTTACCTCGACAAGTTCTAATTTTTAGTTATCCATGTTAATAATTTGTTCTTTTAGTAATGTAATCTAATTTATTTCTGTATTTAGTTGTATTGTTTATTCTGTATTTCATCTTTTAATAAAAAAAATTATTTTGTCATTCCTATTTAATTTATTATATATATTTTTCTTGTATTATTATGGAAAAATACCAACAATCTTAAAATAGAGTTTTTATAAATAGTTTTTGGGGAAAAAAAAATAGTTTTATTTTAATTTATTCTAGTAACTCTTGAAATTAAAATTAATTTAATTGCCTAAAGTTGAATTGTTCATTTCTAATAATTTATTCATGCAATTTATTTTATGTTAATTAGTTGTTATTGCATGAGTTACTTGATTATCCGTGTTTAAGTTGGTAGGAGTTTATAAAAATAAAAATTTTATTATGTAAGATTCTTACTATTTTATTTAATTTGTTTGATTGTTTTCTTTTGTAGCTAACTTTCTTTATAGGTTTACCTAAGCGAGAAAGGATAATATATAATACGAACAAATAAAATAAATTAGAATTAGTAAATTGGACTACTAATTTTTTATTTGAACATGATTACCTTTACGTGGAATAAGGAATAATTTGGACCTTCGGAATTTTAGTGAATTTAATTATTCACTTTATAGTTCAGTTTGATTTCGGATTTATTTCATATGTTGTTTTGAAAATGTGATGATAATTTCGATTTAATTTGATTAATTAAATTTAAAAAAAAAAACAAAGAGTTGGATTTTGAGAATGTCAAGAGATTCGGCTAGTCGAGAGATTTTCGACGGTATAATCTCCAAAGAGGTTTGTTTTAGGAGAAAATTCAATAAAATAGTTTTGGCTTTTTCTATATAATGGTCTTATTTCTGAGTTTGCTTACGATTATGTTGTCTTATAAGGTGGATGGATCCTAAGAGATAATTAGTGCATGGTGGAATAATTTTGAATTATAATTATATTAATTAATTGTTGTTTCGGTTGTGAGTTTTTCCATGTCTTGATGTGTGTAATCAAGTGATTTACTCTAAACATTATTGTGTATTGTTGGAGTTTAACTCTATTGTTTATAAGATTATTTGCTTATAGTTAGATAGTTGGAATGCCAATATTATAACCATAATAGTCTTATAAATGTGTTATTTCATAGCCATGAAACTCATGACATTCTTGTAATTGCGATGCATCTATAGCGTTTGCATTACACATTGCGAGTTATAGTTGAAATTACTTGTGTAATATTCACTTTATTGGTTCATTAACTTATCTTGTATCCAAGTGTGTATATGAACAGTGAGCATGGAGATTTAGCAGCAATGATGATAGAGTTTTGTAATGTGCTTTATACAAAGATAAGCATTACAAGTGCAGAAGTGTGTTCTTAGCTAAACAGACGATTCCAGATGCAACCATGAACTTCATTTTGCAGATTTAGACAATTTGTAATTGTAATAGTTGTAGTTGCATTTCCATTTCCATTTCCATTTGTAGTGGTTTTAATTTCTAATTTGTAATAGTTTCACCATAGTGAAAGGAAAAGAGGAATGAGAGAAATTGTAAACCTTCGGGTTTAGAGAAAATCTTTGGGATTAATTTTATTATTCCTAAAGTGTTTTGGTTTTCTATAATGGAAACCAAAGTTTAGCCTTGGCTAAAGAGTATTTCTGATTTGTTCAGAAATGGAAACTAAGATGGATTTGGTTTCAAACCTTTGTGATTAGAGGAAGTCTTTGGGTTTAATCTTTTTATTCCCAAAGTGGTAGGAAACTAAGTTTTGAGAAAGTCTTTGGTTATAATTTGATTATTTCCAAAGTGTTTTGGTTTGGAGGAAAAAAAAAATACCAAATTTTAGCATTAGCTAAAATATTTCTGATTTTTATTCAGAAATAATGGGCTTAGTTCTGAGAGTACGTGTTAACTTTTATGAGTGATGTAATTCTGATAACAATTTTTAATTGCTTATTAGTTTTGTAAACTTGGTTTGTTTTAACTTAGTGTATCTCCTGAAAAACTTAATTCTAAATTTGTTTCTCATGGACTAAGAGTCAACATGCTCTTGAAAGTTTTGTCTAAGGTTAATTGGGTCTTAAGTGGGATCGGTGTGACCCCTCTAGTCTTCCTGGAAACTTTTCTAACCATATTCGATTTTAGGGTAAGTAGTGAGATCAGTTTTGAATTAAATTTTAGACTTTGGGATTTTCTAATGTTAAGTTTAGTTTCTGAAAATACAAAATACTGAAATTCTGTTGTGATTTTTCAAAAATGGTTTCAAGAGGTGACAACAGGAAATGTTGTTCCACTGGACAACCTTATACCTTGTGAGGTTCGTAAAAGAAGATCTAGAGAGATCAAATGTGATTAAAGGAAATCATAAGATTGTATGATGATATCTCTGAATTTATCGAAGGCAATTAGTATGCTATTCTTGTGTCAATTATAACACGTATGATTGCTATGTGGCTTTGCTTAAGAGCAAAGATGAGACAACCCGTTAGAGTGGGTGAATGTATTTTTTGAATTTTTATAATTCTGAATATATTCTTGAATTGGTGGCTCCTAGTGAGTGTAAGATCACTGATCACAGAGATAGAAAACTGGTGGTTCCTAGGAGGTGTTAGACCGCTAGCTACACAATTATGAGATTGTGGTTCCTAGTAGTAGATAGATTACTAATCATATGTTAAGACATGATGGTTCCTAGTAGTAAAAGAGTCTATTGATCATATGTCAAGACATGATGATTCCTAGTAATGAAATGGTCTATTGATCCTATGTCAAGACGTTGTGATTCCTAGTAGTAAAGTGACTACTGATCACATGTTAAAACATTGTGATTCCTAGTAGTGGAAAGTCTATTGGCCACATACAAAGAAATTAGTTATTCCTAGTGATAAGACTGCTGGCACTACTAAAATTTCGAGTTTTGTGACGGCAAAATGCCGTCACTAATACTCCCAATGTCGTCTCAAAAAACTTTTAGAGACGGCAAATGACTTTTAACGATGGCAAAGGGAGGTCACAATAGAGGGCGTTGCGAAAAGGTTTTAGCAATGGCATCATACCGTCGCCTTTTTTTTGCGACGGCAAATGTTGCCTTTTGCAATGTCATTTTACTATCGCATATAATATCTAAAAAATGGAGACCTTTTGCGATGGCACTGTTTTACCGTCGCTAAAAGTTTTATTTGAGACGAAAAAAATTCCTGTCGCAAATTGTTTTTTTTTTTTTTGCGATGGCATTTTTCTCTTGTGACGGCATTGAATACGTTGCCAAAAAAACCTTTTGGTTTTTTTGCGACGGTATGGTGCTATCGCAAAAAAAAAAAAAGAAAGAAAACCGCAATAACTATTAAAAATAAAAAAATTTACATGTTTTTTGCGACGGTGTGGTGTCTTCGCAAAAAAAAAAAAAAAAAGCTGTAATAAAATTATTAAAAAATATTAAAATTACTTGTTTTTTGCAACGGTGTGTTGCTGTCGCAAAAAAAAAAAATACTTGCGATAAAATTATTAAAAATATTAAAATTACATGTATTAAATGAAAAACAAATGAAAAAGAAATCAATAATTGCATAATAATATAAAAATTCTTGTAAAGAAATAACAATTTCTCCATAATAAAAATATTCTTCATTCATAACTACACATCAACAAAATTACCCACTACATAATGTTCCATAATACATATATAATATTTAAATACATAATGTTGTTCATAATTCAAAATAATATAAACCAAAATTAAAAATTTTCCTCATCATTCTCTGTGATACAAAAACAAAAATTAGTCGCATTCTTCACAAGCATGAAATCCACAAGAAGCAAACTCCTACTCCGGAAATATCTGAAACAAAAAATAAAAATAATTAATGACAATATAATTATGTGTTAATATGTTAATTACAAAAAAACATAAAAATCTAACTACTATACAATTTTAAAGATAATTAAGTAAATAATTTTGTTTAGACCGGAATCTGGCTCTAACTCCCAAATCGGGAACCCGATTCAAGTTCCGTCTTCTCCCATAAGTCTCCCGTGCCTAGGCGGTCGTGCGTGCCAAGTTTCGTGCTAATCCGATGTCGTTTGGTGATTTTGGGGCATTAACACCTCGAATTTAAGTTTCTTAAAGAATTAGTTTGCCTAGAGTGAAATCTGACTCTAACTCCCAAACCAGGAACCCGATTCGAGTCCCATCTTCTTCCACAAGTCTCTCGGGCCAAGGCGGTCGTGTGTGCCAAGTTTCATGCTAATCTGACGCCGTTTGGTGATTTCGGGGTGTGTCAAAACCTCAAATTCTAAGTTTTTCAAAGAACTAGTTTGCCTAGAGTGAAATCCGGCTCTAACTCCCAAACCGGGAACCCGATTCGAGTCCTGTCTTCTCCCACAAGTCTCTCATGCCTAGGCGGTCGTGTGTGCCAAGTTTCGTGCTAATCCGACGCCGTTTGGTGATTTTGGGGCATTAACACCTTGAATTTAAGTTTCTTAAAAACTAGTTTGCCTAGAGTGAAATCTGGCTCTAACTCCCAAATCGGGAACCCGATTCAAGTCCTGTTTGCTCCCACAAGTCTCCCGTGGCTAGGCGGTTGTGTGTGCCAAGTTTCGTGCTAATCCAACACCATTTGGTGATTTTGGAGTGTTAACACCTCGAATTTATTAAAAAACTAGTTTGCCTAGAGTGAAATCCGGCTCTAACTCCCAAATCGGGAACCCGATTCGAGTCTGGTCTTCTCCCACAAGTCTCTCGGCCAAGGCGGTCATGTATGACAAGTTTCATGCTAATCCGACGCCGTTTGGTGATTTTGGGGCGTTAAAATCTCGAATTCTAAGTTTTTTAAAGAGCTAGTTTGCTTAGAGTGAAATCCAGCTCTAACTCCTAAATCGGGAACCCGATTCGAGTCCCGTCTTCTCCCACAAGTCTCTTGTGCCTATGTGGTCGTGTGTGCCAACTTTTGTGCTAATCCGACGCCATTTAGTATTTTGGGGCGTTAACACCTCGAATTCTAAGTTTTTTAAAGAACTAGTTGGCTTACAGTGAAATTCGGCTCTAACTCCCAAATCGTGAACCTGATTCGAGTGCCGTTTTCTCCCACAAGTCTCTCGTGCCTAGGCGGTTGTGTGTGTCAAGTTTCGTGCTAATTCGATGCCGTTTGGTGATTTTGGGACGTCAACACCTCAAATTCTATTTTTTTTTTAAAGAACTAGTTTACCTAGAGTGAAATCTGATTCTAACTCCCAAACCGGGAACCCAATTCTTGTAGCGTCTTCTCCTACAAGTCTCTCGTGCCTAGGCAGTCATGTGTGCCAAGTTTCGTGCTAATCCGACGCCGTTTAGTGATTTTGGGGCGTTAACACCTCGAATTTAAGTTTCTTAAAGAACTAATTTGCCTAGAGTGAAATCCGGCTGTAACTCCCAAACTGGGAACCCGATTCGAGTCCCGTCTTCTGCTACAAGTCTCTCGTGCCTAGGCAGTTGTGTGTACCACTTTTCATGCTAATTCGATGCCGTTTGGTGATTTTGTGGCGTCAACACCTCGAATTCTTTGTTTCTTAAAGAACTAGTTTGCCTAGAGTGAAATCCGGCTTTAACTCCCAAATCAGGAACCTGATTCGAGTCCCATCTTCTCCCACAAGTCTCTCATGCCTAGGTGGTCGTGTATGCCAAGTTTCGTGCTAACAATGGAAAATCCTTTGTCTTTCTTTCTAATTATGGAATTAGCCTCTATCATTTTGGGTTGTGTACAGTTAATGTATTGTTATTCTTAGCTTAGAATGCAAAGATACATTTCATACCTGGTCTTCCGGTGGTGGTGTATATGGAGTCTCATCTCCTGCAGGTTCCCTAAATATCCAGTGGCCACTCGATGCATTAGAAACCTATGACAGTGTATACATAATGTGTTAATCATATTCAAATATTATTTTATATATATATGTATATATATGTTGTGTGAAAATTTAATTATCAAACAATTTAATTTATATCGAACCTGTCTGTTGGGATCCACACTCGCCCCCTATGACACAAAGGCCATCATCTCAGCTCTCCTCTGCTGTAAATGTGTAGAGAACTCTGCTCGCATCTCCCCTTCAGCTCCTCTCTCAACTCATCCTTTAGCTCCGCACGAACCTGCTGGGTGATCTGAACAATATTCGATGGCTGGGGTATTGACCATGATGGTCCAGCGCCATCTTTATACACTGCGTTCCGAGGCACAGTTCTCTCGTAAGTGCAACAACATCCATGTCCGTCATGACCTATCAACTCATGGAAAATTGGATTCCTAGCATAAAGAGTTAACGATTAAACTCATCCTGTATTGAATAAGACATACAAATATATGTCAAATTAATATGGTTGACACACAAAAAATAAAAAAATAAAATTTAAATTCAATGTTAAGTGTTCGGAAACTACCAAGGTCTGGATAACCTCAGGGCCATCTGCTCTACGTATTATAAGCCAAACATTCATCTTATCAGTAGACTCCCCCTTGCTGATCATCTAGATTTTTTTAGAAATATGAAAATTAGAATCCAAATAATTTGCAAATATATAATGCTTATTTATATACAAAAATAAAAATAATAAAATATAAACCTCATGCCGGATCTGAGTGAAAGTAGTACGCCCTTTGTTATGAGGTATGCCATGAGCTCGCCGATTTTTAGCATTCCTAATTGTAATTTTCTGTAACAGATTCAACAAATGGCAATTCATAAATATGATTTGTATGTTTTTATATCATACATATAACTTGTTTGTTTACCTTAGCATCGGAAGTACACCAATACTCCACAAGTTCTTCCCACTGTCTATAGAAATTGCTCAATTCAATCAAGGGTTCAATTACATTCTTCGGTAATGATCTGCGAATAGCCAAGGTAATAAGTTGTTGAATCAGAATATGACTATCATGGCTCTTAAGACCTCTAATACTTCTATCCTATGAGCGCAGATGACGTGATATATTCGATGAATACCTGTCGGGAACTCTAACTTCCTTGAACACTTTTAAGAACAAATCTTTCTCATCCTTGGTCATCGTGAATTGTGTTGGTGGTAAATAAGCTTTATTTGACCCTCTTAATTGCAAATGTAGGGGTTTTCTAATATTCATTTCTTGTAAATCGCGCAGAGCATTAACACCATCCTTCGATTTTCCTGTAACCCCTAATATTGTCCACAACATATTGTCACAAACATTCTTCTCTATATGCATCACATCGAGGTTGTGTCTTATTAGATTATGCTCCTAATATGGCAATTCATAAAAGATACTCTTTTTCTTCCAGCTATGGGTGTGATGTCTAGCTTTCTCCTTCTCTACTTGTCTCCTATGTCTCTCCTTAAGGTTATCCCTCTTGTATTGGGTTAAAATACCCTCAGATTCTAATTGTAGCAGCATCTTAGTTCCAGACAATAATTTTGGTTTGAGTCTGAATTCTCGACTACCATCAAATGATATTTTATCCTTTCGGAATTTATGGCCACTAGGTAAAAATCTGCGATGACCCAAGTATGATTGTTTCCTACTATACTTCAACCAACACGATGTAGTTTCCTTATTGCAACAAGGACATGCATATTGGCCTTTAGTGCTCCATCCTGACAAGTTTGCATATGCAAGAAAATCACTAATTGTCCACACTAAAGCTGCATACATTTGAAACATTTGATTTGTTTATGCATCAAATGTGGAGACACCGTCATTCCATAGTTCTTTTAACTCATTAATCAATGGTTGCATATATACATCAATCTTGTCACCAGGTCCTTTTGGGCCGTCAATAAGCATAGATAAAATTAGAAATGGTTGCTTCATACACATCCATGGTGGCAAGTTATATGGAATGAGCACAACAGGCTAAGTGCTATGAACTATGTTCATCGTCCTGAATAGGTTAAAACCATCAGATGCTAAGCCAAGCCTTACACTTCGGCAATCATTGCTAAAGTCAATATTTTGACGGTCAAAATCTTTCCATGCAAGGGATTCAGCAGGATGCCTAAAGACACCGTTATCAGTTCGTTCCTCTGCATGCCATCTCATTAACTTGGCCGTCTTGGATGACATAAAAAACCTCTGCAACCTTGGCTTTAAAGGAAAATAGCTACCACCTTTGTTAGGACCATTTGAACCACCATCACCATTTGATTTCCATCTAGAACTGTTGCATATGACTCATTTATCAAGATTGGTGTCCTCGTTTCGAAACAACATGCAACTGTTGGGACATGTATCCCACGTCTCATACATGAAGCCCAAATCTGCTGTGACCTTTTGAGCTTTATAATATGAGTCCGAGAGCTTCACAACTAATGGGAACGCCTCATTCAATAACTCAAGCAACATGTCAACAAACTTGTCTATCCACTGATTAAGTACCTTCAGATGTAGAAGTCGAACAATAAATGACAAAGATGTGAACTTTTGATAACTTGGATACAATTCACTTTGTGCTTCTTGAAGAAGTTTGAAATACTTTGTAGTCTCTACATTTGGACCAAGCTGGGGTTCAGATGCATGGGGATTAGGCACCTGTGGTTCATTACCCTCAACACATGTATCGGCATATGGATTTCCCATAGCCCCTTGTATCATTCCAACCATATCATCCCCAATGTCTAAATTAGCCAATGTTTCATTCTCTCGATTACTATGCATAGATACGTAAGATTCCCCATGATTAATCCAATGTTTGTACTTTTTAAAAAAACCATTCAAAATCAGATGCTCCCGTACATCCTCTTGTACAAGATGATATCGATTTTCACATTTCCTACACGGACAACTAATCATCGAACCTTCAGCCCTATTGGTGTAGGCAAACACAAGGAATTGATCAATCCCATTAATGTATTCCCTCAACATCCTATTTGGCAAATCAACCCAACTCTTATCCATCCTCTGTTCTTCTCTTAAATATCTCTTCTGCACACATCCACAAAAATTAAACATCAAAATAACTATAAAACATGATTAATTTGATTAATATGTTTTCTATGAAATTAGAAAAGATATGTGATGGTAATTATCATGTTCTCTCTCTCTCTCTCCTTAAAACGTTTTTTTTTTTTGTGTGTGTGTGTTTTTGATAGGATTATGTGCCAACTGTGTTCGATAACTTCAGTGCTAATGTGGTGGTTGATGGAAGTACAGTTAACCTTGGACTTAATTGTTTTTGTATTTATGAAAATAAAAAGATTATAAAAAAAATTACATTGGTGCTGGGTGAGGAACTAAAGACTCAGCTCAAAGACTCAGCAGCTTAGTCTTTAGTTCATCTCAAATACTATTTACATAGAATGCAGCTCAAAGACTCAGCAGGTTTGTTCCTATGATGTTGTGATGCATTATATAACTTGTCCTTCTAAACAAACACTACTTATATTGAAACTAAAATCTATGAATATCGTAGTTGGGAAATACTATGGTGATGAATGAGGGATGCTATAGTGTAAATTAGGAGAGAAATGTATCAGAAAGGGGATCTAATTGTATTGGATTTGTGTTGAATTGTTCTTTCAATTGCAGAATATATAAAATCAAAGAAACTTCACTCTTTAAGCTACTTTAATTGCAGAATATATAATTCAATGTTACAAATCTATTTAATTTTGTGAATAAAAAAGGGTGCATGTGTTAACAAGGTCATATGGGCATGGATTGAAACTAGTGGGGGAGTGAATTTTAATTGGTTTTGTTTATAAAATTTATGAGAAACCAACCCAAGCCCTTAAAAAAATTAGATGCAATAGACACATATATATAATAAAATGTAAACAATTGTATAAGAATTGAAAATTGGATGGACAATATATGTAGACACAATTAAGAAAATGTCAACAATAATAAAGAATCTAAAGTTAGATTTGTCTCCTCTATAAGACTCCATAGATAACATGCCTCAAGTATTTATGATAAGGACTCATGAATTTTTATAAATTAAATGATATATATAATTAAAGATTTCAGTCAAAGGCATGTCTCACAAATTAATATATAAATAACATAGATCTAAATGATATTGAATTAGATAGTATTTCCTTTGTTGAAAAACTTATAAGATAGCGCTTCAAATGCATGAAATATAGACGATATTTATTAATAATATAACTAAATGGTTACGAGTAAAAGAGCTAATTTGGTGGTCGAATATTTTAAGCTTGAATCAATAAATCTAAGCTCTCAAAACAAAAATTATTGGATTTTTGTCAAGAATTGTAATATGTATTTGAGATGTATATAGTTGAGATGGAAATGGTGTGTTGTGAAATTCGAACATAAATAAATTTAAATCATATAATTTTTAAATAAAATTCTAAATTTATAATATTAATGAAATTCCGAGTCACTAGATCACAAGCTCAAATGATATAGTAGTGCATATCGGTTTTTTGTATGGACAAATCTGATATTCAGATTTACACGAGAATATGATCATGAAATTGAGGAAGCAATTTTCATGAGAAAAGAAATGAGCTTAGAAAATGTTAATATGCTAGGACTTTAAAGTTCTTTTATCTAAATCTTCTTAAACCTATATGGTGGCTAATGAGGCTAAAAGCTTCTTTGAAGTTGTGATTTCTCTAGAAAATTTAGCTTTATCTTCTATAGGTAGTAAGCCTTAGGATGCAAGCGAATGAAAGCCGATAAGATAAGCTTGTTATCAAAGGATGCTGACAAAGAGAAAGTCTGGGTTACTTTGATACGTGATCACCAGTTATAGTGAGTGTGATCGCAATTGTGCGACATCTGGAAATACATCAAGATGGATGTTTAGATAGCTTTCCTATATGAAGATTTAGTTGAATAAATCTTTTAAGGTTTGAATACTTGAGAAGATATTCAATACTACTAAGTGGATGTTGTATTCTAAGTTTGATACGAAAGATATAGGCGTTACAGATGTGATTGTAGTTATTAAGATTACTAGAACATCTGGTAGTATTGTTCTTTCTCAGTCTCATTATGTTGATAAAATACTTGAAAAATTTAGTAAATCATATACAAGTGTGTCGAGGACACTGGTAGACTTTTTTTTTTTTTTTTTTTTTTTTTTTTTTTTTTTTTGATCAGCAAAGAAAATCCTTTATTGATGAAGAAACATACATTACATATGAGAAAACATCAACAAGGAAGAGAGAGGAGAATGGATAAGAAAAGAAACCGAGCATAGTGTTGGTGAGAAACCAACACTAGCTCACAAGCCACAAACACTAGAAGCCAAAACCCAAACACTAGCTAACAACGCTTAAACCCACAAAAGAAAAACTCCAGCTAAGCTTACTTGAAACCATCCATCAACCTTTTGAGATCATACCCTCCTATTTGGATCTCTCTTTGTCCTTTAGCTCTAGCTCAATAATCTTGTTTAGTACATCATCTTCTTCCCCATTGAAATTGATACCAAGAGATTTACCTAGTTGTATAGTGGCCTTAGCTTCATTGAGAAGGAAATTGTTCGGACTAGTAATATCCTCCGACAGATCTGAACGAGCAATCGCAGCTACTGCTGGTCTAAAAATGACAGACTTTGAAGTGTGCTTGCTGACTGCTGCAACTTTCTGCCCATGGAGTCTAGCAAAGCTGGTGAACCCCTCTAGCTGAACCTTCTTCTTTCTTCTCCTCTTCTCATCCCGCATGAGTTTTGGGACAGAAGTAGGTTGCCTAACTAAGCCCGACTGATTAAGGCTCAAAAGACCCTTCTTATTTAGATTCTTACTAAGAGCTTGTGACAAATCCACTTCAAGATTGATACCAAAACCACTTCCAACGTGAGATCCACTGAAGCTTTTGATGAAACCAGGAGTAGATACTTGCTCGACAATAACATTTGGACTGTGCACTGACTCCTCTAATATAGTCTCCTCAATAACTGTGTTTACCTCATCGCCCAAATGACAATCATTAGACCCTATCCTCTGATCTAGCACCTTGGTGCATACTTCCTCTTCTCTGATGAACCCTTTATCCCACTTTGACTCCTCGACAACTGGGTTTACCTGCATCACATGGTCTGACTCCTTCTCCCTAAAACACTCCTCTGGACTTGATCTTTCCATAACACTGCCATGGATTTCGTTAGAGCTGCACTCTTCCAACCCATTGCCCTTCAAGCTACTAGATTCTGCTGAAGGATCTTCACACACGAGAATGGGGTGTAATATACCCTTGCAGTCCAAAGAAATAGTTTTGTTAATGAACTCCATACAAGATGTAGCCACTCGGATTCTGGTGTGGGAGAAGGACTTAGGTTGACAAAAATCATCATCCAAGCTAAGAACAGTACCCCACATGCTTCCAATGTTATTTATTGTGCCTCTATTCCAAAGGTTTAAGGGAATACCATAGCACCTCAACCACACACATCTTTCTTGTGCAAGAAAAAATCCTGGCTTCCATTCCATCACAAACTGACTCCATTCCTTAAACCATTCTTTGATATTGCAAAGATTTGATTCCAGTTCCTCTTGAGATTTAAATGTTAGAACTACATCTCGACCACCCCCTTTCCTAACCATTACATGATCCAAGCCTTTCTCCTTCAGGATATTACCAATGTTAATAGTAGAGAATTCAGAATTAAATCTGACTATTACACTACCATGGAGCCATCCAAGATCCTCTTCATTGGCTTTTATGGACAAGCTTTCTTTCCTAGCCACAGTGGGTGTGACCCCTTTCAATACTTCAGCGAATGATCTTTGGCCTGAACATGGAACTTGAGCCTTGTAACTGATAGGATCAGGAGGTCTGTTAATGGAATGGGATTCTCTCCTACTCTGCTCAAATCTGATGCTTCTGTCCTTGGTAGCTTTTTTAACTTCTAGCACCCTTTCTTCTACCAGCAGCCCATTTCCTTTTTGGATGGCGATGTCTGCTGCAACAGGGCAGTTGAATCTCACAAATCCAAATCTAGATTTAGACACAGTCCTTCTTTTGAGCGGAATGAAAACTTCCTTAACAATGCCAAACTGGGAGAAAAGCTTGAACAGCGTTTTAGCAACCATAGCTGAAGGTAGGTTGTCCACAAAAACGGTGAACAGACCAAACTTAACACCCTTGCCTTGGTCTCCATCCCCTTCCCTCCACCTCTCTTTCGAAATCCAATCTCCATTTCCTATTTTTGCCATTGCATTTTCACTGAGGCATATCAACAAACAGGTGGAGTGCGAAACTTTATGCTGGACAGAACAGGACCAGATCCTACTCTAAGATTCCCTCAAATCACAAGACCCAGATGAACTAAGAGAGAGCAGAAAATGAAGTGATGTCCTAGCCCGAAAGAAGATGGACCGAAGAATTGTACCAGTCGAAGACGGAATCCAAATGGAACGCAGAAACAGGGCCAGCGAACATGTGTTGTTGGTGTGAATCAAAGGGCTTTGCTCTGTGTATCAAAGCTGTGTGTTGCCGATCAGTGCTTTCGGAATCCAATCTCCATTTCCGATCTCCATGGTTTACTATGTTCTCAAAGAAGTCTCTCTCTCCATGGTCTCCGAAATACACTGGTAGACTTATGTCTACATTTGGCTGAGAATAATAGTAAAAGTGTATTTCAACTAGTATATTCTTGGGTTATTGGAAGTTTAAAGTATCTGATGAGTGGTACAAGGCCAGGTCTAGCCTACTCAGGTAGCAGGCTAAGTAGATACACGAGTAATCCCAACGCAAATCTTTAGAGGGCGTTTGTGCGAGTACTAAGGTATTTACATTACACCCAGATTATGGATTGCATAACACTTGATATCCAGTTGTACTAGAAGGGTACAAAGGCGCCTTTTGGATATCTGATACAAAGACTACGAATCCATTAGTGGATATGTTTTCTCTAAATTGGAGCTGCAACCGTGTCTTGGAGATCTTCCAAGAAAAAGTGTATCACGAGATCAATGATGGAATCAGAATTCAGTGCTTTAGATAAAGCTATTAAAGTAACTGAATGGGTTTGCTGTTTCCTTGATGATATTCCATGTTGATCAAAACTTGTGCTAGCAATTTTGTATACTTTGCGACAACTAATCACGTATTGGTAGGGCACAGATAGAAGATCTAGACATTTTCGTCGAAGCCATACACTACCACAAAATTGACTTTTTATGGCACTACATCAACGGCATACAATAAATGCACACCATAGTTTCTCACTTTTACGGCTTGCTTTTTTTGCATGTCTTAAATACTTTTCCAACCACGGCGTGTCTATTGCGTAGGCCATGAATGGTAATAACAATGATTTTTTTACGGCTTGCAATGCACGCCATAAATAATAAAAGTTTTTACGACGTACATATGACATGCCGTTAATACATCAATTACACACGACGCGTATACGCTAGCCATCAAAAGTGAATACTTTTCACGGCGTACATACACCTGTAGTTAAAAGTATTGCACTTTTTACGACGCACACATCGCCTGCCGTTAAACTTATTATTTTTTTACGATGCACAATGCATGTCGTGAATTGTATGATAAAAAAAATAAAAAAATAAAAAAATAAAAAGAAACGCCAAAATAAAATTTGGGACGCCAATCACCAATATATATATATTAGAAAAAAAAAAATTCCCAAAATAATTATTTTACAAACCTCTAATCAAAATAGAACATCACAAGGTTTCAATCTCTCTCTCTCTCTCTCTCTGATGATCTAGGTTACCAGGATCATCTCATCTCTTCTCTTCGGTTGTATATTTGAAATCAAAGGTATCTATCATCGTTTCATGCTTCTATTCTCTTCTTGGTTGCGTATTTGAAATCCCTAATTCATTCTCACTCCTAGCCCAGTCCTGCCTTAGTCTCTTTCGCTTCTCTCTCTCTCTTTCAACGGCCGCAACACCGTGTGTAATACCCCATATTTGACACACAAAAAAAAAAAAAAATCAAAATACACAACTATTTGGTTCTAATGACTTCTAATCATAAAGGAACATAGAAATGGTGAAGAGAGATGGTTCGAAGTCAACAAGAGAGGGAGAAAAGAGAGGGTTTGAAGACGGATTTTGGGCATTTTGATCTGGAAGGGTTTCAATCTCTCTTTGGAGACTTCAACCTGGTTTGGTGGTGACAACAATCGGTACAAACTCTTCTTTTCTCTTCTCTTTGCGTTTCGTTGCTTTTGGTTCAATTTTGGTTGGTCTTCGACTTGATTCTGCAACCCTCCAGTCTTCGACCCCTTTCCTATCACCAAAAAACAAAAACCCACTTCATCTCCATCGATTTCAGGCATACCCATTTCAAAAAAATGTTTTCAAAATCGTCAAATCAAATATCCATCTCTTGCCCTCCTCTGTTCTGCTTCTAGGCATTGAAAAGATCAATCTTTTCTTCATTTTCTTTTCAAAATTATTGAATCAACTATGAATCTCTGGTTCTAGGCATTAAAAAGATCAATGTTTTGATTTCGTTTTGTGTGATTTTGAACTTAGATTTGTGTAAATTGAGTTATTTTTTGTTGATTGAACATAGAACAAATTGCTCTCTGGAGTTTCGAGAAGTTTATCTCATTACCTGGAGGTAGATTCTTATCTAGACTGATTCATGTTTATAAAAAGATTCTGAAATTTGATTTCTGTAGCCCATGATTATACGTAGCCAGTTTAATTATAGTAAGGAAAATCATTTACAAATAGAGAGTTTTTATACCAAAATCTTGTTCAGAATGATGCGAGATTGACATTTTAAAAAAAATAAATAAATTATAAACCACAATAATGGGGGCATTTTAGCTTGAAGTGAAAGGAAAACAGGACACATCATTCTTTACCCTTAGAGACAGTGTTTGGTTCACTTGAATGAAAATGGAATGAAACCATTGCATATTTGATCCCTTAATTTGTCACTGGCATCAGAGGCTTTCAAGATATCTGAAAGAATTTTTTTTTTCTAAATGAATCAAACCATTGCATATTTGATCCCTTGACTTGTCACCGGCATCATAACCCAACATCTTCTATGCTTCATGTTCCAGTTTTAATATGAGAGATTATTTTATTAATTAATGCTTCTCTTAAAAAAATAAATTGAATAACAGTTTATTGCTTTGTACAGTGATTAACAGTTTAACGATTTTAATTGTGAACCTCAATTCAAAACTTCCCCCAAATGGGTTTATTGGGGTTCTCTCTCTCACAAGTCAATTGTTTATTAAACCCTATTAGTTTTTGAACTGGTTTCTCTATACTTCCAAAGGTTTATTACTTCCCTGTGTGCTTCAGTTTACGATTTCTAAAGCCTACCTATGTGTTCCAGCCACAACCATATCATCGCTGTATCTGCCCACCACTGTTCAATCAACATGAGCACTAGGTAATTTGATTTCTTCCTTTCTCTATTTGTTTTTTGTCTCTCCTTTGTGGAATAGCTCTATTTCTATAAACAACTTTTCCTATCAGTTAATAGATTTTCATGTGTTCATTTAAGAATTTTTTTCCTTCCTGTGACTTCACTTCCTACTCTTTTTACAGGTATAGAGGTCATATTTTGAACAACAAAACTCCATTTGTTATGAAGTCAATTCTCATAATAAGGAGAACATCAGGGAGGTATAACTCTTTCACAATGCATTTAACAACATGGCATTGGACCACCTGTTGAAATGAAATTATTTCATTGTGTTATAGAATATATCATTTGAGTATAGTTCATTTAAGATGGCATTTGCAATGATCCCGTTTTGTTCTTACTTAGTAGTGAGTCACTGTGCAGTCACTAAACAAGGATTGTAGAAACTTATTTAAGATTTGTTTTTCTCTTCTTTTGTTTGAACTTGGGGTTTACTTGGTAAGGATTACTTTTGGTCATTATTTATAGGTGACTCTAGTCTGAACTTCATGTCCAAAACGAAAGTCCCATAATAGCTTCATCTATGAGAAGGCAATAAAGCTCATTGTTCTATAGTTGATTCTCTCAATTCAACCTTGGTTTATCAAATTTAGTAACATTTGATTGGAGTTCACATTTTATAGTCCTGAACTTCTTACAAGCCCGAGTTAAAGAATTGAAGAAGACTGATCATGCTAATCATACCATAACAGTTCTGCTAGTTGGGATTCCCAATGTTGGCAAGTCAGCCCTGGCCAACTCCTTGCATCATATTGGGTGGATTAGTGCTGCGGGTACTTCAACCTTATTAAATCCTATTATCCATTATTAATTTTCTAATTAAAAAGTTTGATTTAAAAGAACTAGTTTTCAAGGTTCATTTTTTCGTAAAAAAAAAAATGTATTTATGGTCATTAATTTGGTGGCATATTTTTATTTTTACGAGAAAGGAAAGTTGAAACATGCAACAGTGAGTCCGCTGCCAGGGAAGACAAAAGATATCAGCAACTTGAAGGTGTGTAATCTTTCTTTCAACTATGCCTATATTGCAAGAATTGTTTGGGTTGGGAATTATAGCTAATGCATTCCAAATTCTCTTGTTATTTCATCTTCTCTAAAAAAATGGTCATAAGAGAAGACCTTTGTTATGCTGAGGTTTTTCAACATGTCTCTTTTCCTTCAGCTTCCTTTACCTGTATGTGTTTATCATGTAATAGCTAAGGTTTTTGTGATGACCGATTTTCTTATACGTCCCTTCACTATTGTTTTCATTGGGATTGTTGTGTCCAGATGCCTCTTCTTAAATTTCTATCCTTGTTCATTTCGGGTTAGCTTTTCTTTTGTTTCGGAGGGTGCACAGCCAAGCCCGGGGTGTCCGGGAGCGAACCGGGGAAATTCAGGGTTGCTGGGCCAAGGCCGCACATGCGGGGGATGAGGTCGCACGTACGGGGAAGGGAGAGTTGGGAAGGTTGCACACTGCCTAATAAGCAGGTGCGGAGTGAGGGACGGAGGAGATGGCCACACGTGCAGGAATGAAGGCCGCACATGCAGGAAGTAGGCTCCGCACGTGCGGGGCACGGGCAGTTCGAAAACCATGTTTTTTTTCTTCTTTTGAGCTGAATGTATACCACTTCCTAACATTTTCTTCTCACTCTAAAAATGCATCTTGCTCCTCATTCTCTCTAAAAACCTTCACCAAACACCCAAAAACCTTGATCTATTGAAATCCATAAAGCTTTGATCCATCTTCCTTCACAAACCTTGGAAAGCAAAACAAGAACCACGCTTTGTGCGGTGGAGATTAACTTTCTACAACTTTTGATTTCTAGGGTTCTTCTCTCATCTTCTCCAAAACTTGAGGTAGGGACTTCCTTGAGTTATATATACATGTTTTGCTAGATTGATGTTGATTTTAAAGTTCTCTTGAAGCTATTTTTGAAAGTTTGATATTGGCTCAAGAAGGTAGAGATTTTTTTTAAAAGAGGGTTTAAAATTTCGAATGTTTCTAAGTTGATCCTTGAGGGTTTCACTTTCATTAATTCGGAAAAGAGGATTTTGGTGGAATTTCACCAAGGAAATGGGGAGATGTTTGGTTTTGATGAAAAACCATAGAAATTGGGGGTTTTGGAAAATATGGGAAAAGCCTATGCTTTTCTTCTTTTTCTTGTGCTAAAAGAATGAATGAATGTAGATTTCATGATATGTTTTGCAAGGTGGCAATCTTCTTGATATATGAGAATTGAGAATTTATTTAAATTTTTTTTTTGTTAAATACATGGAATTGTATAGTGGTGAGTTGAAAAATTGTTGTGTACCATGGATTATGAGAATTGTAAAATCTTGGAAATTGATGTTCGAAAACATTTCACATAGTCTTGAAGAGACTCAATTGTTGAAAATTGTGCATGAAGAGAAAATGTTGCCATGTGTTGATAGTTTTGGTTGTGTACATGGTTAATTTGTGAAATAACATTGAAGGGAGAAAATATGGAGAAATGCTATGAGGCATTGATTATTGCATTACATTTTCATTTAATTATTATTATGCATCTTGATTTGGGCTTGGAAACGTTTACTTTGAGAATAAAATATTTAAATGAGATCTATCGAAAAGTTATAGTGTAAATACGTTGGTAAGTCCAGATAAGAGGTGTAGATAAAATTGATAAGTTGGCCTGAGTGTCCGGGGTGAAAGACCGAAAACACACGCAGATGAGGTACCACTTCCCTTCCGGTTAGCAACCGGTAAAGTGGGGTTATTGGTAGTGCATATGAAGCTTACTTGCAAACACCAACCTAGGGATTACCTAAGTTGTATTTACCGTCCCTATTGATTAAAATTGAAAGTTTTCAGAAATTGTTAAGATTGCAAACTGTTATTGAAACATGGTGATTTTCAAGAAGAACATGAAATGAAATTTTCTTTAAAATGGCATTGCATGGCATTTACATTTGCATTTAACATTGAAGTTTGCATAACTGTGTATACTTTGTAAGGATTCTCTACTAGGTTTTATGCTCACCCCTATGGGTTTTGGTGCAGGAAAGGACGTGGTGAACCCGCCTAATTAGGGCGTGAGAATATGTTTTGGGAGCACAAGGCTCTTGTTGTGATTGTAAGTTTTTGTAAGCCAAGGGCTAATCATGTATGGGTCCGAGAGACCATTTTGTGTAACCAGGCCTGTGCCTTGGAACTTGTAAGCCCTTGAGGGCCTTTATTCGTTTTGGTTAGATGATTTTACATGCTATAGATTCATGTACTAGTTTTCAATGAATGTATAACCGCATGTGAGATCACATCGTATAAACATTTGAGTTATGAAATGGAACAAGTTAAATTTATATTTTCGACATCTCTTATGAACCATGGTTAATACTTGGTATGTTTTTTTTTTTGGGCGTTACAACTTGGTATCAGAGCTACCGGGTTTGAATACTTGGGCTCGCGGGAAGTGGTTGTTTGCCACAATGGGTTCATTTCGCATGATTAGGGAATGTTTTGTTTTTTGTCATTGTGTGATAACATGCTTATGTGACTATATGGGTATGAGATTGGACTTTTGGGATGTTATTTGTGCCTATTAGATTCCTTGAGGTCTTATTAGAAGGATACCTGATCAATACTTGTTCTACTAAGAATTCTTGGTTTTTCGTGGGACAAATCTCATCCCAACAAAATAGTTCGTATGTGCTTACGTGACTAAGTGCTTATGTGAAGTGAACTAAATTGTTTGTGTGGTGGAAAATATATATAATTGTTATAGTTTGATGTGTTGTGAGGCAAGTTGCGAGCACATTTGGAGTTATGCGCTAAATTGTTTATCTTGATTCTCAATTAGGATGTCAGGAAGGGGTCAAACCCATGGTGGTAGAGGTGGAAGGCGTGGTCGGGGTTGCCAGGGTGTGCATGGGGTACTGGCCCATGAGGTTCTGGTGCAAGAGGAGGGATTAAGCCAAGCTAATATGGCCGAGCAAGTGGGGCAAGCTAAGATACCGGGGCAAGCGGGTCAAGTTGCAATTGGGGCCCTAGCCCGAGAAATGGCAGGGGCCTTGAGGAAGTCTATGAACATCCTAAGGGCAGAAAACCAAGCTAGGGAGAACGCCGTAGAGACAAGGGTGAGTTTCCTCACGAGGGAGTTTTTGCGGGCCAAGCCGGATGAGTTCTATGGTGGCCCCGAGCCTAAGAAAGTGGATGAATGGCTCGAATAGATAGTGAAGACATGTGAGATGCTTTACATCGAAGATAGTGAGCTTAGAGTGACTCTTGCGAGTTACCATCTCAAGGGGGACGCAGGCCAATGGTGGAAGTACGCCAAAGGCCGAATAGAACCGACATGGGAGGCATTCATGGTGGCCTTCCAAGACAAGTACCTACCTCCCACGACTAGAGAGAGGTTGAGATAGAAGTTTCAAGACCTTAAGCAGCTTAACATGTCTGTGGCCAAGTTCGAAGCGGCCTTCTCTAGTTTGCCCCGATTTGCACCGAAGTTGGTGGCAACGGAAGAGCGCCGTTGCATTGAGTTTGAGAAGAAACTTAGAACCAATACCTTGTTCAAGGTTGCCGGGAACATGATCCGAAACTATGACCGCCTTGTGGACGCGGCCGCACATGTGGAGATTACCATGGAGGCCGAGGAGGAAAGACTTCGGAGTTCGAGGTCTAGGGGCCAAGGGTCACAAGGGGACTATAGGCCCAACAAGAAGAGTAGAAACACCTTTTCATCCCAGTCCCAGCCGCAACAGACTAGATCTACCTTTCCCTTGCCTAGTGCGGGCCTGGAGAAGAGTTCACCAAGTGGGTTTTCTTGCTTCAAATGTGGCCAACCGGGTCACAAAGCCTTTGTTTGTCCACAGAAGGGAGGGGGATAGCAGATGTTTCCACTACAACCACCTAACCGATCTCAGAGTCAGTCTCAGAGTAGAGGGCAGTGGCCTACTTGCTATCAGTGCGGTTAGTCAAGGCATATGAAGAGAGCTTACCTGCAGTTGGGAGATGCATCTGGCACATCGGAGTTGAGGTAGACTCAGAGCCACCAGCAGGCTCACTCAGTTCACACTTCGCGAGTTAATCAAGGAGCCACTTCGGCTCAACCAGTGCAACAGGCCAATGCTCCAAGAGATGAGCAGGTTGATTAGAGGCCACAGGGGCGCGTGTATGCTGTTACCGTGCCAGAGTAGTTGTCGGGATCCTCAGTTGTGAGTGGTATTTTTGCTGTGTGTGATTCTTTGACTAATGTGTTTATAGACACGGGTGCGTCTCATTCATTCATATCTGCTGCATTCGCATCTGCATTGGGGTTAAAGGTGGTACAGTTAGCGTCTTCACTCAGAGTTAAGTCACCAGTCTAGGGTACAGTTGACTTAGATCGGGGGTGTCGTGGTTGTGAGATAGAGGTTGTCGGGCGTCGACTCCTATTTGCTTTTGTGTTGCTAGACATGTCAAGTTTTGATGTTATTCTAGGCATGGATTGGCTGTCTTCGTATCGAGCGGTGATTGATTGTTTTCATCAAAGGGTCACAGTGTGCACGTCGAGTGGTGATTGTTTTTACTTTTTGGGAGACCTGGTTGATAGGGTCTTGTTGTCAGTTTTTGACCCTCGTAGTAGAAACGAGATTAGTGGCCTTCTTACTACTCTCTTGGATAGCGAGAGTGACGGGCTTGTGTTGAGTTGCCACGGGTAGTTTGTGAATACCCGGACGTGTTTCCCAAGGATCTTACTAGTTTGCCACCCCACCAGGAGATTGAGTTCACCATTGACTTAGTGTCTGGAACGACACCAATTTCCATGGCGCTGTATAGATTTGCACCCGTGGAGTTGCATGAGTTAAAGATTCAACTCTAAGAGCTTTTAGACAAGAGTTTCATTCACCTAGCACATCGCCTTGGGAAGCGCCAGCTCTTTCTGCAAAGAAAAAGGATGGGTCATTACGATTATGTATCAGTTACCGCAAGTTGAATCGAGTTACTGTCAAGAACAAATACCCTTTACCCAGAATAGATGACTTGTTTGACCTACTTAGAGGGTCTTGTTGCTTCTTGAAGATAGACTTAAGATCAGGATACCACCAGTTGAGAGTCCGGGGGGAAGACATCCAGAAAACGGCCTTTCGTACACATTATGGCCACTATGAGTTCCTCGTGATGCCTTTCGGATTGACTAATGCACCGGCTTCCTTTATGGACTTGATGAACCGAATTTTTAGGGAATACTTGGATCATTTTGTGATTGTCTTTGTGGACGACATCCTAATTTATTTGACTTCCGAGGGGAAACATGAGGCTCACTTGAGGGTAGTGCTTGATTTGCTTAGGAAGCATCAATTGTATGCCAAATTTGAGAAATGTGAGTTTTGGCTCACCTAGGTGAAGTTTTTGAGCCATGTGGTGTCAAGAGAGGGGGTAACTGTAGATTCTTCAAAGATAGACTCTGTACAAGATTGGGAGCAACCTAAAAATATTTTTGAAATCCGGAGTTTCTTGGGATTGGCAGGGTACTATCGACATTTTGTGAGGGACTTTTCTAGACTAGCTGCGCCTTTGACTAGATTGACTAGAAAGGGGGTTAAGTTTGTGTGGAGTAAGGCTTGTGAAGAATCTTTTCAAGAGCTTAAAATTAGATTGACTACTGCACCGGTGTTGATAATTCCGGAAAGAGGTTTGGGCTATACTGTCTATTGTGATGCGTCTCGGGATGGACTCAGCTATGTTTTGATGCAAGGGGAAAGCTTATAGCCTACAGTTCACGGCAATTGAAAACTCATGAGAAGAATTACCTTACCCACGACTTAGAGTTAGCAGCAGTAGTGTTTGCCTTGAAAATTTGGAGGCATTATTTGTATGGCGAGAAGTTTGAGGTTTTCTCTGATCATAAGAGTCTAAAGTATTTGTTTTTCCAAAAAGACATAAACTTACGTCAACGAAGGTGGATGGAGTTTTTGGAGGATTATGATTTCGAGTTGCACTATTATCTGGGGAAGGCCAATTTAATGGCCGACGCCTTGAGTTGGAAATTCGTGAGTAGTTTGGTGAGTGTGGCCATTCAGGAGTGGGTTATGTTGGGTGAAATCAGCAAGTTTGAATTGCATTTGGGTGAGTCCGAAGAGGGTGCAACGTTGTTTGCTTTGAGTACTCAACCTACCTTGATTAGTAAAGTTATAGAGGCACAACAAAGGGACCACGAAGTAGAGTCAATTCGTGGTAGAATCTCCAACGGGAAGGAAGAGAAGGGTTTAAACATTCACTCGGATCAGAGTGTACGTTACCTAAACCGTTTGTTTGTACCTGCATCTTGTAGAAAGGAAGTACTTCAAGAGTTCCACCACTCACGCCTTGCGGTACATTTGGAAGGCACCAAAATGTATCGTGACCTTAGTCGCCGGTTCTGGTGGCTGGGTATGAAGTGGGATGTTGCACCCTTTGTGTTGAAGTGCCTTACTTGTCAGCAAGTGAAGGCCAAACACCAAAGACCAGTGGGTTTGTTACAACCCTTACCGATAGCCGAGTGAAAATGGGAGCACGTTACCATGGATTTTGTAGTTGGGCTTCCTAGAATGCAGCGGGGTAATGACACCATATGAGTGATTGTTGATAGGTTGACTAGGTCTACACATTTCATCCCGATGTGTACCGGTGACTCAATTGAGCACTTGGCAGAGGTGTATGTTAGAGAGATAGTTCGACTTCATGGGGTTCCAATAACCATTGTGTCGGATAGGGATCCTCGTTTTACTGCCCGGTTATGGCAGGGCCTTCAAGAGGCATTGGGAACTAAGTTGACTTTTAGCACCGCTTATCACCCCCAAACCAATGGGCAATTGGAGCGTACCATTTAGATTTTGGAGGACATGCTTAGAGCTTGTGTCCTTGATTTTAAGGGGTCTTGGGAGAGACATTTACCGCTGATTGAATTTACCTACAACAATAGTTATCAAACTAATATCGAGACTGCACCATTTGAGGCCTTGTATGGTTGACCTTGTAGATCACCAGTTTGTTGGGCTGAAGTGGGGGATGCACCATTGTTGGGTTCGGAAATTGTTAGGGAGACAACCGAGAAAATTGCTCTTATTCAGAAAAGGCTAGCTACAGCCCAAAGCTGACAGAAAAGTTATGCCGATAAGAGAAGACGACCTTTATCTTTCGAAGTAGGTGTAGACACCCCATTTTTGACCGTCCTCAAGACTTGGATGTTCTTGCAGGTACATCTAGTGACGAGTTTGATTGCTCATCGAGCGCTCAAAATCCGCGGCGGAACGCCACAGGTTTGAGCTTTCCAAACCCTGTATCATTTCTATCTCATTTTTGGACCATGTTTTTGTCCTTTCAGTATGTTATTTTTGATGCACTGCCGGCCATGATAAGGCACAGCCGGCCCTGGATTTTGGACTACAGGCCATTGATGAGCCCTGCCAGCCATCAATGAGCCCCTGCTGGCCATCACTGATGGCTGGCCAGCCACCAGTGTATCAGTAGATATTTTCTAATATTTTGTGCCAACTGTTTGCACAGGTTGAGCCATCTTCTTACACATGTATGGCTGGATCTCTTTGAGGGCTTTTGTATCTTCTATATGTAGAAGCCTTCCTCTTGCATGTGGGAGGTTAGAAATTTTGAAGGCAAAAAAATTTCTCTCTCTCTCTCTCTCTCGAGACTCCTCTCTCTCTTGATATTTTATGCCTTAAAGCTTAAATTCTCTACACTCTTGGATGTGAGCCCTTGATCAAACTTGATCACCATTGTGTTGAGGTTGCTTGAGGTCCCATATGAGCTCTAGAAGAGGATATTGGCTTGGTTTGACTTGCCTTTGTTGCCTCAATAGCATCTTGTCTTCAAGAGGTAGAACACTTGTATTTTAAGCCTAATTTAAATACTTGTTTGGCCATCTTTGCATGCTATTTTGGGGCTAGTTTTGACCTTTGAAATCTCTATTTTTATGGTTTAAAATGGTGGTTTGAGGTTTGATTGGAGTTAGGGGTAGTCTATTCTTCTTGTAGCTTGCTTGCTAAGTTTTTGTGCCATCTTTCAAAGCTTTCTAAAACAACTTTTTTGGCTCTTTTAACCACTGAATTCTAGGGGATTTTCAATGGTAAAAACTATGTTTTGAGGTCCAAAATAAGAGGGGGTAGCCTCCCCTCCGTGTTTCTTGTTTGTAAGTGTAGATAGCCTAACATGTGAGCATGTTTTTCTACCATTTTGTGACTTGATCTTAGCATGTTTTTTCTGCTTTTTTGACTAGCTTCAGCTCTGTTTTGAGCTGGTTTGGCCACTTGAGGCTTGCTTTGTATGCTTGTAGTACAATTGTACTTAATAGTCTAGTTTGTGCTGTGTGTTGACCATTTATTCTAGCTATTTTTAGCTTACTTCAAGCATGTTTTAGGACTCATTTTAAGCTGCTTTCGGACTGTTTTGGACTGTTTGTCCCTTTTGAGCTTTTTATTGCATGCCTATAGTATAGTATTCTTCACTAGTTTGGTATTTTTGGCCTTTGAAAATGTTGTGCATGAGTTGCTTGCATGTTGTAGTATCGTTTTGCATGCCATTTCAGCACTGAAATATCTGCAACCTCCCTCATTTCTTCACTTTTCCATTTTTTTTGAGGGTTGGTTAACCTTAAGGTTGTGTTTAAGCTTGAGATAGAGCTTGTGCTTAATGGTTTTAATCCTCTTTTGAGGGCTTCTACTAACCAACGGCATGATCTCTCTCATGTCTTAAATCATCCTTTGGTTGACCCCTCTCTCATTAGAGGACACTCACCTTGGACAAACCGGTTAAAGAATGGATCGGTAATTAAAATGTGTAAATAAAACATGACAAGTAAAACTTGAGCAAGTTAAGCATGTTGTGTTTGCATTGCATGTGTTCAATCGGATGTTATATTGAACACAAGGTAGATTGGAGTATTTCATACTCAAAGTGATGAAATAAGCCAATCTCCTTTTTCTCCATTGCCTTTGATCATCCATGACAAGGTAGTGGTCTAGAGTCTTGTTTTTGTACATTTATTGAAATTGGGCAACTTGGATCTTTGGCCATCATGCATTGAAAATGCTTGATTGGTGGTTTTGGAACCAAGAATGCTACTCCTTTGATGTTTTGAGATGATAAGAAGGGGCACAGTACAAACATATCCTTGGAAAACCCTCCATTTTCCTCTGTTTGTGCTCTGTTGTAGTGTGGTGACTCAGAGCACCAGTGGCCAGCAGTGGCTCATTGGTGGCCGGTAATGCATCATTATTGGCCGGCAGGGCACACTTTTGGCCAGCAGATGGCCGGCAGCAAGCATTCATGGCCGGCAGGCCACTGGTGCAGTCCTCAGCATTGGTTTGGTAAGTTGGAGCAGAAGGTTCTGGAGTGTAGTCGACCCTGTAAACAGAGCCTCTCAAGAGTAAACCAGAAGGCTTTTCGGGGCGAAAGCTGAATGTATGCATCCTACATTTCCTAAAGCAGAGCTGAGGCAGCGTAGTTCAGTGCTCTAAATGTTTAATTAGTGTACATTTGTATTGTAATCTAATTAACTAGTTGCTAATTAGTTAAGTGTTGTAACAATTAGTAAGTAGTTTGCTAGTTATTCATTTGATTTGTAATAATTAGTCTAATTAGTTTAATTAGATTAGTTTGATTAGCTTAGCTCTTATTCATTTGGACCCTCCCTCGAGAGGGCGCAATGTTGTAATAAATGTGCGTGCGTGTGTGCATGTCTTTTAACCCCACGTCTTTCTCCTTTTTATTTATCCGCTTTCGATGGTTAGATTAGGGATCACTTTTCAATTAGCATACCTTATGCCCTCTTGTTTGCATCATTCATTTGTCTTGCATGCACCGAGGCTCGGCGCATCATTTAAACTGCATCGTTATTTCAATTCACTTCTTTGAGTACGTGTTTAAAGCATGTTATTCAAATTGTATCACATGTCATATTAGTAGTCGAGCCTAGTAATTTCATATTGCATGTGTTGCATTAGGCATCTTGTATAGTTAGGATCATGCATTGTTTCTAACTAGTTTTTGTTTTGACTTGGAGTACTCGATAAGTTTTTACGCTTTAGCATATTGCATGAGTGTAATTGCCATAAAAACCATGTTTCGCATGCTCACCATGAGGCTATGTGCTTAATTGTTAAACTGCATGAATGCCTGTGGATGAAGGCTTTGTTGCTTGAATTGGAACAGTTCAACAAATGTGAGTTTTAAGCCCACTTTGCGAAGTGGCAAATCATGTCTTAAGCCCAGCATGTTTGGTGGCAAATCCGCGTTTCAGCCCACTTGAGAGTGGCAAATTCAAACCATTTTCGAAAACAAACATGAGTTGAATTCGTTTCAAGTCTTGCGATTTAGTCTATATTTGTATGTGTGCGTCACATAGTAAAGTTAGCTAATAACCGGAATAAGAACACATGTATTTATAAAACATCATATCATGATAGTAGAGGCCGATCTTTGATCGGGCGAGCGGGGGTGCTCATTTCAGGACCTTCCCCTTTCGTACCCAAGTTTCCGAGCCGAGGCAACTTTGGTGATGACGGACACGTGGCCTTGGCACGAGTCAAGGTTTTCCAAATTTCCCAAAAACAAAATATTTAGGTGGCGACTCTGTAATCTGGCAAAGCAGTGCAATTTTGGCATTATTTGATTTAAAATCGATTTTCCAAAATGATTTGCTGGATTGGACTCTTTGGTGTTTATCAATTTCACATTGCACTTTGTGAGATTAGATTCATAACCGTGACAGGAGTCTGAACTGTAGGACCAATTCGAGCTCTTCGAAAGGGGGGCGCGAAGAAAGTCGATCTACAGTTTCTGGCGACTCTATTGGGGATTTAGAGAACTTGACTCGAACTCATGATATGTTGTTTTATCTACATTTATGTGTTTCTTTGCATTGCATTTGCATTGGTGTGCCTAAGTCACAGTGTTTGCCATCTGCTATTCCTGAACGGTTTGCCGAAGGCTTACTTGGAAAAGTATGCCATAAGGCTGACCGGTTGCAGGCTCTGCCACGATAGGAACACAAACCTTGGATCTGGACTACCGCTGTACCGTTTGATCCTACTTTCACTTCTCGATGTTAGGAGTGAGAGCTATATCAGGTGGTCTTGATGAGGCACCCTTTTTGACCAATCGACCTAGTTACATATCGAAAGCTATAGAGGCTGTTCCAAATTAGGACAGGTTGCTCACCCGAATGTAGGTTTATTTGAAACCGCTCGCTTGCGTAGCGAGCCCCTAGTTCCTGAGAAAATTAGGACAGGGTAACCCTACCCCATCATAGGGGTTTTTTTGGCTCTCACTTGCTTGATATGTGCTTTTAGAGTGTGACTCTGCAGGAATGTATGTATCAGTTGCAAGTCTGGGTATCAGTTTTGAGGCAGAAATCAGTGTTTGAGTATAGATTGTCCAGCTTATGATTTCAACTGTGTGTTGTCCTTGTCTAAGCCAAGGTGCTGTGCGTTTGCTAATTGTTGTTTCTTTTTTGCTTTATTTTCTTTTTACAAGGTAGTGTTTCACAATTGCTTCCTACGAGGCAGTTACCCCCCGAGCACTTTGGACCAGAGTCAGTAGGATTTACCGATCTGAGGATCTTATTAGAGGACAACCAGTGTTTGCTTCGCTACCCCCAGTTACAAGACAAATGACAGTCAGGCATAGATCACCGGTTCAACAGTCGCCAATTCAGCGGTCACTATCTACGTCACCTGTGCGCAGTTGGGCCCAGTTTTCTGCTTCCACCTCAGAAAGAGAGTATACACCAGTTCTGATAGATCAGCACCCCTTAGACAATATGGAGGATATGATGTGCCAACTTCAACAAACCATCAAGGCCACGCAGCTGGACGCTGCTCGCCAAGCGAAAGTTACCATTCGCCAAACGGAGATTGCAGCCCAGCAGGCTAAACTGATTGCTAGGCTTCAACAGCAACAGCAACCACAACAAGCAGCAGCTTCTGCTTCACATCCACCCCCAGTAAGGGTTCCAATACCCGGGGATACAACTAATGTCCAGGAAAATGCGGACATTCCGGCAGGGCCAGTCCCACCTCAGACTTCCAAAGCACCGGTCTACCCAACGGAGGCACCGTTTGAGTTTGAGGTTGACCCTACCACTTTGAAAGTGAGCAAGCTTGAGAAGCTTTTCAAACGAGCTCAGGGAGTCAATTCGATCCCAGATATAGAGGACGGCTATACAAATTCGGCGGTGACATTGCCGGATAGATTTAAAATGCCACACATAGATCGCTTCGACAGTTCGGGTGATCCCATGGTCCACTTGCGGCTATTTTCAGATATTCTGCGGCCAATGGGCCTGATTAGACTGCAGAAGCTATCCCTCTTTGGCTAGACCCTGTCGGGTATCGCGGCTATTTGGTATGCTAAATTGGAAGATTCTGTGAAGAGGAGTTGGGAAGAGATGGCTGAGGCCTTTGTCGCCCAATATTCCTATAACACTCAAATCGAGGTCACAACTCGTGATCTTGAGGCAACTCGTCAAGAGCCGAATGAGGGCTTCTTCGATTTCGTCACTCGGTGGAGGGCCAAGGCCTCCATGATGACAACCTGACCAGCTGAGAAGGACCAGATAAGAATGGTCGTCCGTAATCTACAACCGCAGCTGCTGCAAAAGATGATTGTCTTACCCCTACCTACATTTGTTGACCTTCATGAGATAGGGGTGCAGATAGAGGATGTGATGAAATAGGGTCTGATAGACCATGAAAAGGAACAGCCCAAGAGGGCTTTTACATGCAGTTCAAATGCAGCTACGAGTAGTAATGTAGTTGCAAGGACTTCTGATGTTGGTATGGTCACCACCACACCGAAAACAGCCACCCTTTTTACTGGTACATCCGGAACTACCCCACAACCTACAAAGTACCAACCCTGGGGCCAAAGGGTTTTCAGCCCACTCTACATGTCTCTATCTAAAGCCTTGAGGGTCCTGATCAGAAAGGGGCATCTGAAGCCCCTAGAGCCGCCCCCATTGCCTAATCCCCTCCCTCCTACACACAACCCGGCCAAGTACTGTGCCTTTCACCAGCAGCATGGTCATGATACCGACCTATGCTTTAGACTCCATCATGAGATTCAGGATCTCATTGACAACAAAGTGATAGCGCCTTTTGAGAAGCCTAACATCACTACAAATCCTCTCCCACCACATAACCAACCCCCACCACCCAGGCAAGTAAACCTTATCCAAACAATGGCCGTCCCATATGACCCTAGCAAATACATCACCCATTCCCACCTACCCAAGCCGGCGTTGTTCATCTCAAAAAGCACAGACCTGTGCATGATGAGCGCGTCCATATCCCAATCCGAACCCTGTGGTGGTGGCTGTGGTAGAAGAAGGTATGCTTGAGGGCTCCATGAGCTTAACTGAAGAAGAGTACAACCCCTGTCGCTACATTATGCCAACAAGTTAGGCCAGACCAGGGGTGGAATTGCCAACAGGGGTGGAGGTTAATGTAGTTTGGGAGGACGGGCCAAGCTAGGGACTGGATGACTTAGCTGAGCTTGAGGAGGACATCAGTAATCTGCAGTTCTTTGATGAACAGGATCTGGGGAATGTACAGATTGGTTGGTTTGATATGAACAGATCAACGGATAATTCAAGGTGGCTCAGTGATGAACTAGATGTAGATGAGGGGTCTCAACTGAAGCAGGAACAGTTGGAAACGGGGATTGCTACAATGGCCGGAACAGTCGACAATAAGGGGAAGTTGCCGGAGAGCACCGGTACTGAGAATTTTGCTCAAGAATTGGGTAGTGTTTGTACAGCCGATACAGAACAGGAGGCCGCACTGAGGCGGTTCGAGCAGGAAAGAACTAAGATTGATCGGAAGGCTAGAAAAGCCAAAAGCCTTGTGGGGATTGACTGTGTTTCTGATATAGGAATGCTTACAACAGAACCGGACAGTTGTTTGTTAGTTGCTGAAGGAATGTGGTGGGAAGATGATGATTTGCATCTTGCCCACACAGATGAAGATTGGGGACAGAATCTGCAGATGATACATGGTATGCTGAGGAAGTTGATCACATCACTCAGAGTGGGCGGTACTTTAAGCCCCCATACTTGGACCAACTAGAAGCATCAGGGAAATATAAGGAAACTGAGAAATAGAAAGATAAACTGTTAGAAGAAGAAGCTGTACTGAAGCAGTTGAAAAAGATTCAGGCGGACATCTTCATCTGGGGTTTGCTCATGGCTTCACGGGTGCATAGACAAGTCGTCCTATCAGCAATGGATAAGGCTAAGCTCTCTATTGACACAACCCTTGAGCAGTTAGTGGGACTGGTTTTCCCGGGAGGCGCTTCATCAACTTTCACTATTACAGATAAAGAATTGCCGCCTGAGGGCTCAGAGTACAACAAGCCACTATACATCTCCGTGGAATGTAAAGAGAAGTGGGTACCAGTTGTCTTGGTTGATACCGGGTCTGCAATTAATGTGTGTCCGTCACGCACGACCTATGCTATTGGTTTGAAGCCGGCAAACTTTGTACCGACAGCCCAGGTGATTCGGGCTTATGACAATACAAGTCGGAAGTGATGGGGACAGTTCGGATCAAAACCCAGGTTGGCCCTTGGATGGCCGTGGCTACACCAAGTGAAAGCTGTCTCTTCCACTCTGCATCAGATGTTGAAGTACCCCTATAGGAAGGGGGGTAGCTATTTTTTTTTGGGAACTCTTCCATACATCCTCCGCCGGAAGTCACTACATCGGTACTGGAAATTGTACACGGCGATGTGGATGTCTTTTTGTCTAGGTTCACCTTGGCCGAGGCTCGGGTAATGCAAGATATTATGGCTATTGATGAGGGGTTATATGTTAGTGCTCAACCCGTCTACCTCATGAATAAGCTGTAACATGTACCCGGAATGGGATTGGAAAGGAGCGGCCGGAAGGGCATCGATGCGTTGGCCGAAGTGCCACATAATCCTTATACTTTTGGTCTAGGTTACACACCTACCAAAGAGGATTGGGTAAGAAAGGGGAAGGAAATGGCAAGAAGGGCCAAAGCTAAGCAAGTTGGGAAGCACTATGAGTTGGTGCATAGACCCATTCAAGGAACCCTGAACGGCCGCTTTGTCTGGGAGGGGGAAGATTTCCCATTTTATGGCTTTCCTAAGCCATGGCTAAACTCTGAGAAGCGACGTTTGCCCAGCTTTGAGATCTTTTTTGACCTACAGCTGCAAGAGGATAAAGTTACAGAAGAGCAGACTGATCTACCAGCTGAGGTTGAACAGTGTATAGAGGATGAGTCCGATGGCATAGAACTCGAGATAGGAGCAGCGCTGGCTTGTCTCCTCTCAGATCCTCAGATCACACCAGAGAGCTTGGGGGATGACTTCATTGTTTCCATGATTGGAGATCAGTCGGCTGTGGGCCATTCTTTTGGCATTCTGGACGCATCTATTGTACCCTCCCTCATTTGGCAGTTCGAGGAGGGCTTCTTATCTAGCAGTTCTGAGTCAGGTAGTGAACCGGAATCTAATTCCACAAAGTCTGTGGAGTCAAAATCAGATTCTAGTTCTTCTGAGTCAGAGTCCGATATTCCTGGGGTTGATAAACCAGATGCCGTTGTTTTGTCCAGGTCGTCTTTTTCCTTTTCTTTTGAGTCGATTGTAACCAAGGAATTAGATGAGCTGGAAGTTATGAATGAGAATGGTACCACTGCTGTTTCTGAGTACTTTCCGGTGCCACTTGTTTATTGTATTAATCAAGACTTTCAAAACTTTGATAAAAACGACGAGGAAGAAATTCCTCTGGTTTTGAAACATTTGATTGATCGAGAGGAGGAGAGGTTTGTAAAACCCTTGGTTGATGAAATCACTTCAATTAACATTGGTATTGAGAATGATCCACGTCTGGTCCAGATCGGGTCCACGTTGTCTTCGGAGGAACGCGAGCGCTTAGTTGTTTTATTAAAAGATTTCAAAGATGTTTTCGCGTGGTCCTATGACGACATGCCTGAAATCGTTCCTGAGATTGTACAGCACTGGATCCCTCTTGACCCTGAGGCCTGACCTGTCAAGCAGAAGCTTTGGAGAATACGCCCGGATTGGGCTCTGAAAATCAAGGAAGAGGTCACCAAACAGATAGATGCAGGGTTCTTGCTGGTATCTGAGTATCCTACTTCGTTGGCCAACATTGTTTCGGTGCCGAAGAAAGATGGCAGAATCCGAGTGTGTGTGGATTTCAGAGATCTGAACAAAGCTAGTCTGAAGGACGACTTTTCTCTACTGCACATCGACGAATTGGTGGACTTCACTGCAGGCCATGCATTGCTCTTCTTTATGGATGGGTTTTTCGGGTACAACCAGATCTTGATGGCACCCAAGGATAGGGAGAAGACTGCATTCACCACGCCGTAGGGAACCTACTGCTACAAGGTGATGCCGTTCGGTCTAAAAAATACTGGGGCTACTTATCAACGGGCTGCAACCACGATCTTGCATGATATGATCTACAAAGAGGTGGAGGTGTATGTGGACGACATGATTGTCAAGTCCAAGGAAAGATAGGGCCACTCCACCACCGTGAAGAAAATTTTCCAACGGATCAGAGAATACCGGTTGAGGCTGAATCCTTAGAAATGTACTTTTGGTGTCATAGCAGGGAAAATGCTGGGGTTCTTGATTACACAAAGGGGCATTGAGGTTAATCATTCCAAGATTCAAGCCATCCTAGAAATGCCACCACCAAGGACTGAAAAGGAGGTGCGAGGCTTTCTAGCTAAAGTGCAATTCATAAGACGGTTTATTGCAAAATTAACCTTGACTTATGAACCACTATTTGGTCTCCTGAAGAAATGAAAGAAATTCCAATGGGATGACCGATGCCAGGTTGCTTTTGAGCAGATCAAATAGTATCTGCAGAGCCCACCCGTGTTGTCACCGCCAGAGCCAGGGAAGCCGTTGATTTTGTATCTGTCAGTAACTAACACGACAATGGGTTGTATGCTTGCGCAGGAATCTGAGGATAGAGTGGAGAAGGCCATCTATTACCTGAACAAGAAGATGTTGGAATATGAGACCCGTTACACTCCGCTGGAGAAAGCTTGTTTGGCCTTAGTATGGGCTACCAGGAAGTTGAGGCACTACCTGTTAGCTCACTCCGTAATTCTGATTTCGAGATTAGATCTCATCAAATATCTCTTCGAGAAACTAGCACTTACGGGTAAGCTAGCCCGTTGGTTGCTTCTTCTCTATTTGATTTGAAGTACATGACTCGCAAGTCTGTGAAGGGGAAGGAGGTAGCGGAGTTCCTAGCTGATCACCCAGGGGAGGGAGATGAAGCAGTAGAGTATCTATTCCCAGATGAGGCCATTCTGCAAGTCGAAGAAGAGATTTGGACTATGTACTTTGACGGAGTGTCTAACCAGTACGGGTATGGGATAGGGGTGTTGCTGATAGCGCCTGACAATTCCCACATACCTTTAGCTTTCAAACTCCGGTTCAAGGTGTCAAACAACGAAGCAGAATACGAGGCATGTATCGCTAGCTTGGAAGCCGCCCTGGAACTAGGGGCAAAAAGGTTGGATGTTATTAGGGAGTCGAACCTGGTTGTATCTCAAGCAAAAGGAGACTTAAAGGTTAAAGAAGAAAGGATAAAAATCTATCACCAAACCCTAGACGTTCTGATTCCTAGGTTTGAGAAGTTAACCTTCATGCATCTGTTAAGAGAGAGCAACAGGTTCGCTGACGCTTTATCAACTCTATCTTCCATGATAGATATCCCTTTGGGAGTCCAGATGCGTTCGATCATTATTGAACAGAGGTATGTGCCGGCCTACGAGCTGATTGCCGCGATAGATAAAGTACAAGATCAAAACCCCTGGTATTATGATGTCTGGAACTTCTTGAAAAAGAAGGCTTATCCGCTAGGGGCAAATGCCAATGATAAAAGGGCAATACGGCGAATGGCTGTTCAGTTTATCATTTGCGGGGGTAAATTGTACAAATGAGGCCATTTGGGAATGCACAAGCTGTGTGTTGATGAAGAAGAGTCGAAGCGCTTAATGGAGGCCATCCACGGAGGAGAGTGTAGATCGCACATGAGTAGGGTAATGCTGGCTCTAAAGATTCTCAGGCAGGGTTACTACTGGTCAACCATGGAGGAGGATTGTATTGGTTTTGTTCGGTGATGCCACAAATACCAAATTCATGCAAATCGCATGAACATCCCACCGTCGAAGCTGTACAACATGACTTCACCGTGTTCGTTTTCAGTCTAGGGAACTGATGTTATTAGGATAGTTACTCCGAAGGGGTCAAACGGGCATGAGTACATCCTGATGGCGATAGACTACTTTACAAAGTGGGTCGAGGCCCAATCCTACGCAGTGATAAAAGCGTCACATGTAGCCAAGTTCATCAGGAATAATATCTGTCGTTATAGGGTCCCAAATGAGATCATCTCGGACAACGATTCCCACTTCAAGAAAGAGGTGATCGACTTGTTGGAGAAATACGTGGCTTTTCATAAGTCATCTACATATCGGCTGCAAACCAACGGAGCTGTTGAGGCCACCAACAAGAACATCAAGCACATTCTACAAAAGATGGTGGAAACCTACAAGGACTGGCCAGATAAACTGTCATTTGCTCTCTGGGGCTACAAGACATCAATCCGAACATCTACTGGGGCAACTTTGTATTCTCTGTTTTATGGGATGGAGGTTGTTCTGCTGATTGAAGTTGAAGTTCCGTCGCTGCGGGTTATGGCTGAGTGCCAGATAGCAGAAGCGAATTGGCAGCAGAGCAGGTTCGAGGAACTAATGTTGTTCGATGAGAGGAAACTGAAAGCACTGTACCATGTCCAAGGTTATCAACGCAGAATCGCCAGGGCTTTCAACAAGAAAGTTAAGTCCAGGAATCTAAAAAAAGGGGATTTGGTGCTCAAAGACAACCGAGCTCCCATCTACGACCCTAGGGGCAAGTTCAGACCCAATTGGACTGGTCCTTACATCATCAAATCTATCTAGTCGGGTGGAGCTGTCATTCTTATGGACCTAGATGGCCTCGAATTCTCCAAACTAATCAACATGGACAAGTTGAAGAAATACTACCCCTGAGTGGCTCGCTAGGCCGAAAACTCGAAAGGGTGACCTAGGCAAAAGTTAGAGCACAAAAAATTTGAAAGAAGAAAAACTGAGCTCGCAAAGTTGAAAACTTAGAAAAAGCAGCCTTGGCAAAAGTTAGAGCGCAAAAGGAGAGTGTTAATACCCGAGTGAACCCGAACCAAACTACGTAAGGCTTGATTCTCATCTTTGAAATACGTAGGCAACTTCATTCTGAAGCCCAGCCATAAACACTTCCAAATCAACAGTGTCTATGAGATTGTTTTGGTCATCTTTGTCTTTTATGCATCCAAGAGTTCAGTTGTCATCTTCACTATCAGAGCTGGTTACAGTACAGTGCAGTGCTATTCAGACAAGGGGCAACTTTCCAGTTATTGGATTCGGGGTTGTACATCTCAAGGATAGATTTCGAGTGTGTCCAGTTGTGATCCTTATCGCAAATGGTTTTGAAAAGTTTTAATAAAAGTTGATTTTGTTCAAATTAATCTTTTTACAACTTAGACCATTTTTGGACCAAAAGGAAAATTTTCAGTACCCATAACCTTCAATTTCATTGATTTCAATACAGAGTTCTTTACCTCTTGATACAAATCGAAGTTGTTTTTTATTACATTCAAAAGGAAAACTTGAAAGTACAAATTAAAGCAATAAACTTGGGGCATAGTTGAGTCAGGTGTTCCTGCGTCTCCTCCCAGAGCTCGTGGATGCTTCAGATGCTAAAGCAGGCCCGATTTGTGCCTCATCTTCAAGCCAAGCTATGCATTCGCTAGAAAGGGCGCAACTGAAATTGGGAGCGGGAGCCAGAAGTTCTCTTGTCCTCCATGTAGTGGGGTATCGAGCTCGTTGTGAACCTCAGATGAGAAATGAAGCTGGGTACTCTACCCCCTCTTCTGGGCAAGTCTGGTCGTGTTCGAATTGACGCCTGAATTGGAATGGAAAGTAGAAGACACAGTGTGTCAAGCCAATCAACTGGATGCTAGGTTGTCGAGACGTGCTGTAGCTCATCTTAGGCAGATCAAACCAGGGGCAACGCCAAGCAATATCAACAGCAGACCTGTTGCACATCCAGTGGCACCACCATCCCTCGTTCGGGAAATCAACTAGCCGTTGGCGGAAGAAATAGTCGCGCGCTGAATATGCAGGACAAGAGTCCACTACTTTCAACCTATCCATGAGTCATATCTGGGGAGGGATGAAAAATAAGAAAGATTAAAGAATAGAGAGGTGTATGTGGAAAGAAAAAGTGAGAAAGGATTTTGAGAGAAAAACAGAGCTTGAGGGCCGAGTGATGTGAGAAACACATGTGAGAAGGGTGGGAAACATTACCTGCAAGAGTATGGATTTCCTGTGAACTTGGTTGTCTCTCGGCGATGGAAAGCATCCAAGCCCATCAAAGTCTCGGCTAGTGTCAAGCCAATATACCTCTTGCCCTCTTTCAAGCCTTGGGCCACTTCGATCAAGCGAATGCTAGACCTTCCAAAACCAAGAGCAAGAAGAAAATGAGCCAACATACACAAGCAGAGGACATGTTGCCGAAGACTGTGCCAGAGACGATCGTCGCGGTTGCCGGCATCAGAAAACCGATGAATCAAGTTGGGAATATCTAACTCCCCATTGTGAACCAAAGATCGGGCATCGTGTAAAGTAAGCCCACACATTCGTCCTAAAGCCTGGATGTGGCTAAAATGCGACTGGGGCAAGATTTCCTCGTCACACTGGGATTCCATCAAAACTAGGAATTCTTCGATTGTGGGGCATATCTCTTGTCCCTCGAAGCTAAAAACGTGTGTAACCGGGTTCCAACATCTAGCCGCAGCGTGGAGGAACGGAAAACACAGCGGGGTACGACTCAGCGAGAATAGTGCGTTTATCCTGAAACCTCAAAAATTCAACTTTTTTGAGCCATTTAAAGCTGCAATCCAATCCGAGAGCTTTTCAGCCAAGAATGGCTCCATTTGGGGCAAAAATGGAGCTGGAATAAAGAAACTAGGAAGCTGAAGCTTTTGTAGAAGATAAGACAGTGAGTGGCGGCCAGGTGTCAATGTTTCGGAGGTTCTCCAGGGCTCATTGATGGCCGGCAGGGGCTCATCAATGGCCAGCAGGGGCACATTGATGGCTGGAAGGGGGGAAATGATGGCCGGCAGGCCATCCTTCATGGCCGGTAGCCTCTCTTTCAAGTTCACTGACCTCCTTTGTGAAGATTCAGTTGCTTGTAGCAATTGTATTCTGTTATTCGTATCTTTCGAGGTCTTGTTTTCAGTCCTTTTGGGCTTGAGCATGTTTATTTAAGCTGTAATTGTCTGGTTTTGCTTATCAAGTTATATTTACATTGATTAGCCTGTTAAGTCCTTGTGTTGTTTAGCAAGTTGTTTTTCTCTATTTGTTATTTATGTTGTCAGTCGGTTCACTACTTGATCAAGACAATGCAACTTGAATGTGCAGTTTTCAAACAAGGCCAAACTCATTTCTTTTTATGCTATGCAATGCTATGCGATGATGCTCAGAATACAAAATATAACACTTTTTAATCAAAAGTTGTTTTCATTTCGATCATGGTCACTTTTTGCAAAAGAGTACAAGTTTTTAAAGAATAAAACTCGTCTGAACTGTGCAAAGTGCCAATACTACTAGTGAAAAAGAAAATAAGTCAAAAGCATAGATAGATCAGTGCTAGCTATCTCAGGCTCAAGAGGCCCTCTTCGTCTTCTTCCTCGGTGGAGCAGACTTTGAAGCACTGTCTCCATCGGTGCCACTGTCTGAATTCGAATCAGAGTCTGAACCGGAGCCCCCCACAGCCTCTACGGCCTCACCACTAGCAGAATCCGAGCTGGCATCGTCGTCTCCATCCTCAGATGACTCTGACTGTAGACTCGCTGCCTCACCCTTATCCTCGCTCGTCTCATCATCATTATCATCCAGAATGGGCTCTGAGGGGCCACTCTCGCCACGGATGCCCCTAGCTCTACCTCGGCTGCGTGTCGGAGCCTGTCTCCCTCTTCTCCCTACTGTTGAAGAAGGTACTGAAGGTCCTGCTGCAGCTCCTGCTGGGGCTGGGATCTGAAAAGGGCAATTTGCCAAAATGCATTAGTTGTGGTGTATATCAATGCAAAGACAAGTGTAGTGTATGTATGCAGTGTATGGGAGCAGTGTATCAATACAGTGTTTTGATGCAATGTATCAGATCAGTGTAGTATGGAACAGATTACAGTTGAAATGCTAATGTATCAGCAGAAAATTTCATGGCATGAAGTGCAAACTAAAGAAAATTACCGGAATCGTGTAGAGGCTGAGCAAGTTCATGCTCGTCTGAACCATCCCCATCAGAGAAACCGCTAGCTCGAGAGCCTGCCCGGTGTACTCTACGGATGCCTGTAAATGTGTTAAGATGATCAGCCGTCTATAGAGCATAACTGAAATGAAATGAATGTGCAAAATGTAAAGTATGGTACATATTGGAGTCGGGCCTCGAACTCCAACAAGCTCGTGACTAGCTGGTGCAGGCTCGATGGGAATCTAGTAAGTCTCCCCTGTGGGTCGCTAGCAAGTCAGTGTAGTAGGCAACTCTGGCCACCTAGTCCTCTATCTCGCCTTAGAATCTCTCCTGCCACGGGACCTAGTCGCCCTGGCCCCTCTGCCTCTCACTGTCGCAGCCGGAGCCCTCGCTCCCTCGCCTCCACGAATGCCCGTCAGAGGCGGCATCAGGTGTGTCTGGATGAAGGTCGCATAATCGCCCTCTACACGGAAGTAATCTGCCTCCAGCCCTACCATGAACTGGATCACCTCTTCGATAGACAGTCTGTGCGTCGCTCTCATGGACACTAGAGGTGCCATTGGTATGAATGGGGCAGGCAGGCTCAAAGTTTGGCGCGCAAAGCACTCGCCCAAGAACCAGGCATGGCAAATTGGGCCCTCGAGAAGAATGCGATGGCGGGTAATGACCCGAGCTGTATCGTACTGGGCTCGAAGCCCTGACGGTATCACGGCCCAAGGCCGCCATGTGATCTGAAATGGAAATGAACTGATGATTAGTCGCTGTTGTTTGCAGTATGTGACTTCAAATGGTTGAAAGTTGGAATGACTTTGTTTGGGTTACCTCATGCGCCGCAACTACGTCAAAATACTGGCGGAAAAACATGAAGTTTTCCCGGGTCTTATGACGGAGCAGGCCGTCATATACCCGAGAAAACGGGACTGTCGTTGAAACCTCCTCTATAGGCTCTGGAGCAAGAGACAGGAAGTATGCGTACACCCATAGTTGCGAGGAAAGTGCGATGATATGTGATCAATATAGTGTATGAGCAGATACAGGAAATGCAAAGTAGAAAGCATACAGTGCATGGGCAGGTACAAAAAATGTAGAGCAGAAAGTACATGTGTTGAACGAATGTAAAGCAAGAAATGCTAAGCAGAAAATGTAAAGCGAAAATGAAAAACTAAGCTGTGTACCTCCCAAGCCCGCCAGTAGCCACCGATCAAGCTCCCACTCATGCGAGAAGTCGAGCTCATGTATCCGTAAAAAGTGGTGAGGCCGGCTCCACCCTAATCATAGAGCTGAACTCGATGGAGCACTACCAAAGCACTCAGCAGATACAGGTCCACGGTATTCCACCTGTTCGAGAACAAAGTGGTACCGAAAAGGAACATGAGAAAGCCTTTGGCATACTGCTCCGTCGCCTCAATCGTCTCAGGCTCAGTCCCCCTGAACTGCTCCTCGGACCATGCTTGACCGGAGTGCTGGTGGATGTGCCCCAAGCAGTGCAACCCATGCTGCCTCCCACTCCCCCATATCAGGGTCGAGAGGGATCGGATCGCCCCCTACGCCCAAGCCGGTGATCATGGAAAAGTCGCAAGGGGTCATCCTCATCTCCCCCATGGTGGAGAAATTAAAGGATTTAGTGGTGTCCCACCACCTCTCCACTAGAGCCCCTAAGAGAGGACGACTCGCTGTGACCTGAGTCAGGCTGGAGCAGAAGATACCGAAACCTGTCTCATCAATAATGTCGCGAACCCCAGCTGGGAGCTCACTGTACCAGTCTCGAGCGGTCGTCGTGTCGTAGCCTCTGAACGAGCGGGATCCGTCCTGTGATAATGCATGAGATGCAATCAGATCAAGCAACGAAAGTACAATTGAATATAAAGCAGTAATGCACGAGATGCAATCAGATCAGGCAATGAAAGTATAGTTGAATGTAAAGCAGTAATATATGAGATACAGTCAAATCAAGGTAGTCCATGAAATCAGATCAAAACAGTGCAAGAAATATAAACGGTTAAGGGTAGTACTGCAGAACAACAGTGTTCGTACCTCTACGGCAATGGCTGACAAATGAGACGCTAGCTCTCTCAGAAGGAGGTCCTCTAGCATATCCTCAGCGAAGTCAGTAAAGGATTTGATGCCTCCTGTGACGGGTACTATGTGAGTCTAAGGATGGTACCTCGCTGGATCGAAGGGGCGTATGCTCGGCGGTAATAGCTCCGGCTCGGCCTCAAAGTCTGCCACGAAATCTACTAGAGAAAGCTCAGGAAGAGCCTCGTCATGAGGGACATCATCTTCCATCTAAAATAGATGCAAAATGAGCAAAAATGAGGGAAAATGAAGAAAAATGGTGAAACTTTGAAAAAGTCAACCCTAGGAGAGAGGAAAAGTCAAAGAAAGTCAAAGAAAGTCAAAGACGGGAAAAGTGTACTAACCTTGAGAAAAGCTTGAGGGGAATGAGCCTAGAATGGTGGAAATGAGGAAAGAATCGTCGAAATCAAATTCTGATCGGTTCAAAGTGAAGAGAATTAAAGGGATTTAGCAAAGAAAATGTTTTTAGGGTGTTGGAAAACGCGTAGAAAGCGTGGATTTAGAGAGAATGAGTACCTAGGGAGCAAAAGAAAGGAATTTTGTGCAAGGGTTTGTGGGGAAATGAAGTCTAAAGTTGTGTACTTAAAGACCCAAGGGTGAAAAGCCCATTTTGCCCAAATCTGCCATCGATGGCCGGCAGTGGTGCATTGGTGGCCGGCAAGGCACACCAGTGGCCAGCAGGTGGCCGGCGGCCTCCCTTGGTGGCCGGCAGGTTCTCACAAGCTTCCCCTGCATCTCTGGCTCTGTTTTGTGTCCTTGGATTTCAACAAATGCAAGGGGTGTTCAGTGTTTGATTCAGAATGCCTTCGCGAAAGCTCATAATTGCATTTCCAGTGCATAGCGATCATCGCTCATCAACACAAACAAGGTGTATCCTTTTTGATATATTGCAGCTCTTCCGAGAGGTAAATCGGAAGTTGCCTTTGAGTCGTTTTTATCAAACATGTTTTTGTTGTTGCATAGAATATGCATGTTGCATTAAATATGCATCGTTGATTATTTTGCATAGAATATGCTCTTGCTCCCGTTGCATAGAATATGCTTTTATTTTATTTCTTGCATGATTGTGCATAAAGCATGCCTCTAACATTATGTTACGGTCATTCGTCTTGCATAGAATATGCATTCTTATTGTGTTGTACTTGTTAAGTATTCTTTTTATGCAGGCACGATATTGTATGTACGGTTTATTCAGGGATTCCAGGTAAGATCATCCCTATCCCTTGAACCCCGTTGGTTGAAAACATTGGGACATGTGCCCGATGTTTATACCACTCTCCGATTAGAAGCGTTTGGAATGTGTGCCCGACGCTTATACCACCTCGTTGTTTAGAAACATTAGGACTGTGCCCGATGTTTATACCACTCCCCGGTTAGAAGCGTTTGGGATGTGTGCCTGACGCTTATACCACCTCGTTGGTTAGAAACATTGGGACTTGTGCCTGATGTTTATATCACCCCTCACTGGTTAAGAGCGTTTGGGACGTGTGCCCGACGCTTATACCACCTTGTTTTGGTTAGAAACATTGGGACGTGCTCCGATGTTTATACCACCTTCTGGTGTTTACACCACTTCCTTTTCTCCTCTCGCGTGTGACGCGCTAGGATGTGTCTTGTTTAAGCCTTTGGGTGTGCTCGATAGTCCGCTCTTAGCCTTTCCTGCATGAGGCGCAGTTAAGATTGCATAATTTTCTTACATCCTTTCTGCATGAAATACAGTTCAACTTGTGATTCTCACGCGTGGCATGTTTATTTGCTTATTTCTTCTCATGTTTGAGATTACTGTATCTTGTTGGTCTGCTTAAAATGTGGCATTATTGTGCATAACACTTGCAATTAAATGCTTCATTACAGCCTCATTGCATGATCATAAGTTATGTTCTTGCATCGTGCATATCATTTGCATTTTGCCCCAACCTGCGGGCACCACTATGTATTGTTATCTTGAATGTTTGTTTGAGTCTTGCGGCCTTGTCAAAATGGGTCGTCTCTAGGCTTTGACATTCACTCACGTCATTTTATGACTCTAAGTTTTGTCAAAGAGAGGCAACTGTAGACACCCCATTTTTGACCGTCCTCAAGACTTGAATGTTCTTACAGGTACATCTAGTGGCGAGTTTGATTGCTCGTCAAGTGCTTGAAATCCACGGCGGAACGCCACAAGTTTGAGCTTTCCAAACCCTGCATCATTTCTATCTCATTTTTGGACCATGTTTTTGTCCTTTTAGTATGTTATTTTTGATGCACTGTCGGCCACGATAAGGCACAGCCGGCCATGGATTTTGGCCTGCCAACCATTGATGTGTCCTGCCAGCCATCAATGAGCTCCTGCGGCCATCACTGATGGCCAACCAGCCACCAGTGTATCAGTAGATATTTTCTTATATTTTGTGCCAGCTGTTTGCACAGGTTGAGCCATCTTCTTACACGTGTATGGCTGGATCTCTTTGAGGGGCTTTTGTATCTTCTATATATAAAAGCCTTCCTCTTGCATGTGGGAGATTGGAAATTTTGAAGGCAAAAAAATTTCTCTCTCTCTCTCTAGAATCCTCTCTCTCTTGATATTTATGCCTTAAAGCTTAAATTCTCTACACTCTTGCATGTGAGCCCTTGATCAAACTTGATCACCATTGTGCTGAGGTTGCTTGAGGTCCTATTTGAGCTCTAGAAGAGGATATTGGCTTGGTTTGACTTGCCTTTGTTGCCTAAATAGCATCTTGTCTTCAGATGTAGAACACTTGTATTTTAAGCCTAATTTAAATACTTGTTTGGCCATCTTTGCATGCTATTTTGGGCTGGTTTTGACCTATGAAATCTCTGTTTTTATGGTTTAAAATAGTAGTTTGAGGTTTGATTGGAGTTAGGGGTAGTCTATTCTTCTTGTAGCTTGCTTGCTAAGTTGTTGTGACATATTTCAAAACTTTCTAAAAAAACTTTTTTGGCTCTTTTAACCACTGAATTCTAGGAGATTTTCAGTGGTAAAAACTATGTTTTGAGGTCCAAAATAGGAGGGGATAGCCTCCCCTCCGTGTTTCTTGTTTGTAAGTGTAGATAGCATAACATGTGAGCATGTTTTTCTACCATTTTGTGACTTAATCTCAGCATGTTTTTGCTACTTTTTTGACTAGCTTTAGCTCTGTTTTGAGCTGGTTTGGCCACTTGAGGCTTGCTTTGTATGCTTGTAGTACGATTGTGCTTAATAGTCTAGTTTGTGCTATGTGTTGGCCTTTTATTCTAGCTATTTTTAACTTACTTCAAGCATGTTTTAGGACTCATTTTAAGCTACTTTAGGACTATTTTGGACTGTTTGTCCCTTTTGAGCTTTTTATTACATGCCTATAGTGTAGTGTTCTTCACTAGTTTGGTATTTTTGGCTTTTGAACATGTTGTGCATGAGTTGCTTGCATGTTGTAGTATCGTTTTGCATGTCATTTCAACACAGAAATATCTGCAACCTCCCTCATTTCTTCACTTTTCCATTTTTTTTTGAGGGTTGGTCAACCTTAAGGTTGTGTTTAAGCTTGAGATAGAGCTTGTGCTTACTGGTTTTAATCCTCTTTTGAGGGTTTCTACTAACCAACGGCATGATCTCTCTCATGTCTTAAATCATCCTTTGGTTGACCCCTCTCTCATTAGAGGACACTCACCTTGGACAAACCGGGTTAAAGAATGGATCGGTAATTAAAATGTGTAAATAAAACATGACAAGTAAAACTTGAGCAAGTTAAGCATGTTGTGTTTGCATTGCATGTGTTCAATCGGATGTTATATTGAACACAAGGTAGATTGTAGTATTTCATACTCAAAGTGATGAAATAAGCCAATCTCCTTTGTCTCCATTGCCTTTGATCATCCATGACAAGGTAGTGGTCTAGAGTCTTATTTTTGTACATTTATTGAAATTAGGTAACTTGATCTTTGGCCATCATGCATTGAAAATGCTTGATTGGTGGTTTTGGATCCAAGAATGCCACTCCTTTGATGTTTTGAGATGATAAGAAGGGGCACAGTACAAACATATCCTTGGAAAACCCTCCATTTTCCTCTGTTTGTGCTCTGTTGCAATGTGGTGACTCAGAGCACCAGTGGCCGGCAGTAGCTCATTGGTGGCCGGTAATGCTTCATTATTGGCCGGCAGGGCACACTTTTGGCCAGCAGATGGCCCGGCAGCAAGCATTCATGGCCGGCAGGCCACTGGTGCAGTCCTCAACATTGGTTTGGTAAGTTGGAGCAAAAGGTTCTGGAGTGTAGTCGACCCTGTAAACAGAGCCTCTCAAGAGTAAACCAGAAGGCTTTTCGGGGCGAAAGCTGAATGTATGCATCCTACATTTCCTAAAGCAGAGCTGAGGCAGCGTAGTTCAGTGCTCTAAATGTTTAATTAGTGTACATTTGTATTGTAATCTAATTAACTAGTTGCTAATTAGTTAAGTGTTATAATAATTAGTAAGTAGTTTGCTAGTTATTCGTTTGATTTGTAATAATTAGTCCTAATTAGTTTAATTAGATTAGTTTGATTAACTTAGCTCTTATTCATTTGGACCCTCCCTTGAGAAGGTGCAATGTTGTAATAAGTGTGCGTGCGTGTGTGCATGTCTTCCAACCCCACGTCTTTCTCCCTTTTATTTATCCACTTTCGATGGTTAGATTAGGGATCACGTTTTAATTAGCATACCTTATGCTCGCATGTTTGCATCATTCATTTGTCTTGCATGCACCGAAGCTCGGTACATCATTCAAACTGCATCGTTATTTCAATACATTTCTTTGAATACGTGTTTAAAACATGTTGTTCAAATTGTATCATATGCCATATTAGTAGCCAAGCCTATTAATTTCATATTGCATATGTTGCATTAGACATCCTATATAGTTAGGATCATGCATTGTTTCTAACTAGTTTTTGTGTTGGCTTGGAGTACTCGGTTAGCTTTTGCGATTTAGCATATTGCATGAGTGTAATTGCCATAAAAACCATGTTTCGCATCCTTACCATGAGGCTATGTGCTTAATTGTTAAACTACATGAATACCTGTGGATGAAGGCCTTGTTGCTTGAATTGGAACAGTTCAACAAATGTGAGTTTTAAGCCCACTTTGCGAAGTGGCAAATCATGTCTTAAGCCCACCATGTTTGGTCGCAAATCCACATTTTAGCCCACTTGAGGGTGGCAAATTTAAACCATTTTTTGAAAACAAACATGAGTTGAATTCATTCCAAGTCTTGCGATTTAGTCTATACTTGTATGTGTGCGTCACATAGTAAAAGTTAATTAATAACCGGAATAAGAACACATGTATTTATAAAACATCATATCATGATAGTAGAGGCCGATCTTTGATCGGGCGAGCAAGGGTGCTCATTTCAAGACCTTCCCCTCTCGTACCCAAGTTCCCAAGCCGAGGCAACTTTGGTGATGACGGACACGTGGCCTTTGGCATGAGTCAGGGTTTCCTAAATTTCCCAAAAACAAAATATTTAGGTAGCGACTCTGTAATCTGGTAAAGTAGTCCAATTTTGGCATTATTTGATTTAAAATCGATTTTCCAAAATGATTTGCCGGATTGGACTCTTTGGTGTTTATCAGTTTCACATTGCACTTTGTGAGATCAGATTCAGAACGGTGACAGGAGTCCGAACTGTAGGACCAATTCGAGCTCTTTGAAAGGGGGGGGGGGGCAAAGAAAGTCGAGCTACAGTAGGTGACCATGTTTTCCTTAAGATCTCACCTAGGCGGGGTTTAATGAGGTTCGGCAAGAGTGGAAAGTTGTCTTCGAGGTTTATTAGGCCTTTCGAGATATTGGAGAGAATTGGGGAAGTGACATACCGGTTAGCCTTACCACCACAACTTTCGGGGGTTCACAATGTATTTCATGTGTCCATGCTTAGAAAGTATGAACCTGACCCTTCTCATGTACTAAATTGGGTTGATTTGGAGGTAGATGAGGATACCTAGATACCTGAGAGCAAGTATTAAGGGGTAAAACTATACCGTTAGTGAAGGTGTTGTGGAGACACCATGGGGCTGAAGAAGCAACATGGGAACTGGAGGCGGAAGTCCGCTCCAAGTATCCAGATTTGTTTATGAGTGCTTGAGTTGTTGTAATTTGTAATATCCTTTAGTGTTGAAGGAAATGTACTAAGGTTATTATCATGTGTTGTTATAAGTGTTGTGTTTTGAATATAAAGTGGATATGTGTAGTCATTATTGTTGATTGAACTATTTCGTACTTATATGATATCGTAAACCGTTGATGTTAGCCTTGGGGCTAGGCACTGGAGGCCATGACGAGAATGGCAAATCTTGATTGAAAATGGATGTCATGATTTGAAACAACTTTTGCATAGTTTTGATCACTTGTTGTCTTTTCTAGTGTGGGGAGTTTTATTCAAATTTCGGGGACATAATTTCCTATGGTGGGAAGGTTGTGATGACCGGTTTTGTTATACGTACCTTCAGTACTATTTTCATTGGGATTGTTGTGTCCGGATTCCTCTTCTCAAATTTCTATCCTTGTTCATTTCGGGTTGGCTTTTCTTTTATTTCGGAGGGTACACGGCCGAGCCCGGGGTGTCCAGGAGCGAACTAGGGAAATTCTGGGCTGCTGGGCCAAGGCCACATGTGCGGGGCCTTGGGCCGCACATGCGGGGGATGAGGCCACATGTGCGGAGAAGGGGGAGTTGGGAAGGTTACACACTGCCTAATAAGCAGGTGTGGAGTGAGGGGCGGAGGAGATGGCCGCACGTGCAGGAAGTAGGCTCCACACGTGCAGGGGCACATGCCGCATGTGCGGGACGCAGGCAGTCCAAAAACCCTGTTTTTTTCCCTCTTTTGAGCTGAATGTATACCACTTTCTAACATTTTCTTCTCACTCTAAAAATGCATCTTGCTCCTTTTTCTCTCTAAAAACCTTCACCAAACACCCAAAAACCTTGATCTATTGAAATCCATGGAGCTTTGATCCATCTTCCTTTACAAACCTTGGAAAGCAAAACAAGAACCACACTTTGTACGGTGGAGATTAACTTTCTACAACTTTTGATTTCTAGTGTTCTTCTCTCATCTTCTCCAAAACTTGAGATAGGGGACTTCCTTGAGTTATATATACATGTTTTGCTAGATTGATGTTGATTTTAAAGTTCTCTTGAAGCTATTTTTGAAAGTTTGATATTGGCTCAAGAAGGTAGGGATTTTTTTTAAAAGAGGGTTTAAAATTTCGAATGTTTCTAAGTTGATCCTTGAGGGTTTCACTTTCATTAATTCGAAAAAGAGGATTTTGGTGGAATTTCACCAAGGAAATGGGGAGATGTTTGGTTTTGATGAAAAACCCTAGAAATTGGGGGGTTTTGGAAAATATGGGAAAAGCCTATGGTTTTCTTCTTTTTCTTGTGTTAAAAGAATGAATGAATGTAGATTTCATGATATGTTTTGCAAAGTGGCAATCTTCTTGATATATGAGAATTGAGAATTTATTTTAAAATTTTTTTTGTTAAATACATGGAATTGTATAGTGGTGAGATGACAAATTGTTGTGTACCATGGATTATAAGAATTGTAAAATCTTGGAAATTGATGTTTGAAAACATTACACATAGTCTTGAAGAGACTCAATTGTTAAAAATTGTGCATGAAAAGAAAATGTTGCCATGTGTTGATGGTTTTGGTTGTGTACATGGTTTTTTTGTGAAATAACATTGAAGGGAGGAAAAATGGAGAAATGCTATGAGGCATTGATTATTGCATTACATTTTCATTCAATTATTATTATGCATCTTGATTTGGGCTTGGAAATGTTTACTTTGAGAATAGAATATTTAAATGAGATCTATCGAAAAGTTATGGGGTAAATACGTTGGTAAGTCTGGATAGGAGGTGTAGATGAAATTGATAAGTTGGCCAGAGTGTTCGAGGTGAAAGACCGAAAACACGCGCGGAGGAGGTACCACTTCCCTTCCGGTTAGCAACCGGTAAAGTGGGGTTATTGGTAGTGCATGTTGAGCCTATTTGCAGACACCAATCTAGGGATTACCTGAGTCGTATTTACCGCCCCTATTGATTAAAATTGGAAGTTTTCGGAAATTATTGAGATTGCAAACTGTTATTGAAACATGGTGATTTTCAAGAAGAACATGAAATGAAATTTTCTTTAAAATGGCATTGCATGGTATTTGTATTTGCATTTAACATTGGAGTTTGCATAACTGTATATACTTTGTAAGGATTCTGTACTGGGCTTTATGCTCACCCCTATGGGTTTTGGTGCAGGAAAGGACGTGGTGAACCCCCCCCAATTAGGGCGTGGGAATATGTTTTGAGAGCACAAGGCTCTTGTTGTGATTGTAAATTTTTGTAAGCCAAGGGTTAATCATGTATGGGTCCGAGAGACCATTTTATGTAACCGGGCCTATGCCTTGGAACTTGTAAGCCCTTGAGGGCCTTTATTCGTTTTGGTTAGATGATTTTACATGCTATAGATTCATATACTTGTTTTCAATGAATGTATAACAGCGTGTGAGATCACATCGTATAAACATTTGAGTTATGTGTATTGGAACAAGTTAAATTTATGCTTCCGACATCTCTTATGAACCATGGTTAATACTATCTAGAAATGGTATGTTTTTTGGGGGGGCTTTACAGTTTTGACTCCAGAGATTCCTAATGCTAAGGTGTGTTCGAAACTTGCTTTAACAGATATGGTTAATAAAAAATTCTCTTTTATGATCTAACAGGGTGCAAAACAATGTGCTAGAGTTACTCTCTTAAGCCACACAAAATTCTCTCCTATTTGGGATTGGTTAGATAATTGAGATCTTTAGATTTTTCAGCAATTCTGCTCTGATACATGCTTTAAATTTGAAATGCAGGAGCTATTAATGACTGTTTAATTGGGGAAGCAGAACTAGCTCATTATTTTTTGGCTGTCCTCAACTTGAGTGATGAATACAAGCAATGGTCAAAATTGTCTACCACTGCGAGTGAAAAATTATCAGATGACAAAGTCGAAACTTCAGTTAACTCCGAGTTGGACAAGAGACGGAAGCAGTATTCCACAGATCACACACAGGTACAAACATTTTAGTGATCAACTTATCATGTAATTTGAACAATTTATATTACTGAATAGGGAAGTAAAGTAAATCTTTACAATGTTTCTTTTTTTCCCATGTAAATCATTTTCTGCAGGAAAATAGAAAAATAAAAGATTGTCTTCTAAAATCTAAAATTGGTAAATGAAGGATATGACTCTCTTCAGTAGAGAAATGTGGTAAAACAACTTCAACCCAATTCTTAATAAACAACAAACAGGAGGTCAACTAATTTCCGAAAATCACCTATGATATTCCAGTTGTCATCACAAAAATATTTTTTGATTGGATTGTTGGGATAACCAACTAAAAATGAATGCTCTCTTGGGAAAACAAAATGAGCAATGGAAAGCCCCACTGTCTTTTCAAATTGATCTGTTTTGCCAAACAAAAGACTTCCAATTTTAAGTTTTCACTAGCAGCACTTCATTTTACCTTTTGGAAGGAAGCAAAGAAAGTGCCAATGTACTTAAAGGCTTAAAGTATTATTTTAGTTCTTGTGGTTAGGTACTTTATTGCTGTTTCTTCTTACATTTTTCGACATTTTGAGTTTGGGGGGTGGGCATGGGAGATCGATAATATAATTTTTGGATGAGGTAGCGTGAAAACAAGTTGGATCAATTCTAATATTTGGTTTGTAGTTTACTTTCCTTCCTGCAATTGGTAGTACCCATTCTTATGATATATACAGCATAATGTTCTGCAGTATGATGCATTTGGCATTGGTTTTATAACTACGGATGACTTCACAAATGCGGACATCCTGGAAGCTACTTACCCAGCCGCTGCAAAGAGATTACATAGTGATTGGATTAGAGATCCTGCAATTCCCATTGTCACTGGCTTCCTTGGAAAGGTCTTTTCATTGGCTCACTGTTGTCTATACATTTGCTTAGAATTTTTTTTTTTTTTTTTAAAATTTCAAATCAACTTATTAATCAGTTTTGTGGTAGCATTTTAATCAAGATATATGTTGTTCTAATTGTAGGGTTCGAAATCTTGTGCAATAACTACCTTAGGTAGGGGTGGAAGTGATTTGACAGCAACAACCATTGGTAAAACCCTTGGCTTACGAGAGATTCAGGTCAGATCAAACACTAAAGTATGCATAATGAGTGCTTTCGTGATTTTTCATCAAACACATGCCAAAGCTATTTGACCAATGCTGACAGGTGTAGAAGGATGTTGATGGTGTGTTGACTTGTGATCCTAGCATTCATCCACGTGCTGAACCTGTACCATATTTGACATTTGAAGAAACAGCTGAGCTTGCATACTTTGGTGCTCAGGTTATATTCTGGTTGTTCTTGTCTCTTTAGGTTTACCAACTTTTTAAAACTGGATGGAGCAGCTAGTTTCACTAGCTTCTCAACTGTCAAGATTTATCATTAGTTCATTACCTCAGTCGTGGCCTTTTCAGTGATGTCCTTTTCTAGTCTTGAAAGCCACAAGCATGCTTGCATACGCCCAAAAGTAGTACTACACACACACACACAACAGAAGTAGAGAGGGAGGGAGGGAGGGAGAGAGGAACCACTTTTGTTGTTGATACCTCTGTGAAGAGCTCTTTTGCCATATCTCAATTTCAACAAGATATAGAGAGAAGAGAGGAAGTGGGCAAAAAGTTAAAGACAAGGTATCAGATAAGGGACTTTGGTTCCTGGGAAGTGACAACAAGTAGCATTTTGCTCTATGAATTCAATAGACAAACATGTACTGATTTTTCAAGGTATTTTTAGGGATATATACTTAATACTGCATTCAGACTAGTTTTTGGACCGGATCAGTACAATTAACCACATTTGTTCTGAGGGTGATCATTTATTTCATTGATGAGTTAGTTAAATCATTTAGTCCGTGTTTAGATCATAAATTTAGGTAGAGATTTGGAAAGGGAAAGGAAAAGGAAAAAGGTGAGGCAAATGTTAATGAAATATAAGCTAAATTCTTTCTCCATTTCCAAATCCATGATCCAAACACACTATTAATCTCCAGTAGTAAAGTTATATCATCACAAATGGTCTTAGCAATAGCAACAACTGTAAGTAAGTAATGTTCATTCGTTTTTGGCAAAAGCTAAAGCACTTGTGTAGAAAAGAGTTCTATAGGTACGCTCTACAGCTCTTGTTTGCAGGTCCTGCATCCACAATCCATGAGACCAGCTAGAGAGGGTGATATCCCCGTCAGGGTCAAGAATTCTTACAACCCTAAAGCTTCTGGTACCCTCATCACTAAAAGTAGAGATATGAAGAAGGTTTGTAGCTAGATAACTTGACTCAAGGTTAGAGGATTAAAATATCAAACAGCATTTAATTAACTTCTTAAATTCAGAACAGGCTGTACTAACCAGCATAGTTTTGAAGAGGAATGTCACCATGTTGGATATAGCTAGTATTCACATGCTTGGTCAATTTGGCTTCCTTGCAAAGGTGAGAGAGAACTTTTTTTGCATTTTATATTTTTCTTATTAATTTTGTTTGCAAATTTGATGGCTTTGTTTACTGTGCAGGTGTTTTCCATATTTGAAGATTTGGGCATTTCCATGGATGTTGTTGCTACCAGTGAAGTCAGTATATCTCTGACCCTGGATCCATCAAAACTTTGGAGCAGAGAACTAATTCAGCAGGCTAGCAATTGATACTGTGTTTAGTTGGTCATGAAGCTATGTGCTTACTTAGATATGAGTTTTGGCTAATTCTCATAGTCAAGGACACAAGGACATGGCCAGATTTTATATTTATTAAATATTTCTCATTATTTTAGGGTAAAGATGGTGTTTACAAGCTAACACAGAGGGTGTTATGCATAGTTATATAATAAACTACTTTATAACACTTGTTGGGTGAATGTCCAACTAAACATGTTGGACACATTCCATGCCCTTCCCAAATTGTTGGGTGTCTAACACGGATACTTTATAAATTTCACTACTGTAATGGATTGAAAGTTTCTTTTTAAACGTATAAATAATATTGACTTTAATTTGACTTGGATTCTTTATTTTGGAACTTACAATGGTAATGGATAAAACCTATACAAACCTAAACCTCATACATAGAGATCCTTCAACATAATTATGCAAGTCCCAAGTAGGTGCTACATTGAAGTAGATTAATTCCACCTCTTCCTCTTTTTAAATTTGATTTTTCTCTTGAGCTTCTTATGGCATGGATTTAATAGCAAACTATTGAGATCTTGAATTTTTGCTAATTTTTCATTATGACATTGCTTTTATGGGACCATTGAATTATCTTATTAATTTTGGAAATGTTTTGTTGATGTTTTAAAATTTCTTGATCATTTCTTAATACCTCAAGAAATATTTTTATCCATGAGTCATTGGTTTTTGTACTTATGTGAAGTTTCCTTTGTCATGCAGACAAGAAATGCAGTAGAGTTAGTTGCTCCAGCTATTGTCGTGGGTTTAGGTGCCTTAACACATACATTGGGCACCCTCGTCCCTATGATAAGAGTAAGTGGATTTGTTACAACTGCAGTTGCAACTGCTATAGGAACTGTTGTCGGTAGTTTTAGATAATATCTTAATAGTTGTTGATATGTTTAGAAAGTTAAATATGCATAGTTTTGGATGGTTTAAACTTTTTGTACAGTTTAGAACTTAAGGATATAGTTTTCGAATGTTTGAAATGTATAGACAATTGTTGAATGTTTATAATTTATGGATATAGTTTCTTTTTGATGTTTCAAATAATATTTTGGTGGTTGATTAATGTTTTGTGATGCTTGTTTGTAATATTTATTAGATTGTACAAAATTGGTCAAATAAAACCTGCTGAATTTATAAAAAAAAAAATAATAATAAAATAAAATAAAATAAAATAAAAACTGCATATTTTATGACAGGCATAATAAGTCGTATTACATATTTTATGGCTCACAATCAGCGTCGTTATGTGTCTCACCAATTAACAGCGTGAGAAATTAGTCGTAGAAAAAGTAACAACGACGCACAAAATTTGTCGTTAAATAGTTTTTAATGGCGTACTCTACCATGTCATAGAAAAAGTAACAACGACGCACAAAATTTACCGTTAAATAGTTTTTAACGGTGTACTCTAGCATGTCGTAGAAAAAATAACAACAATGCACAAAATCTGCCATTAAATAGTTTTTAACGGCTTACGAAGCATGTCGTTGAAAGTGAATGACTTTCCATGACTGGTTATAATATGACGCGCGCTGCACATCGTAAAAGAGTTTTTACGGCTTGCATTGCGCGCCGTAAAAACCTTTTTTTGTTATAGTGATAATTCTATACGACGACTACTCTTGTGTGTTGTCACTATAGGCTATATACAGTCTAAGGATGATATTACAGATCCGTTAACCTAAGGATTAAATCAAGAGTTAGTAAGAAATCGTCAATAGGAATGGGGTTAAGGCCTTTAACGAATGTTACCGGAATGGAAAACCTAACCTAGTTGACCGGAGATCCCAAGATCTAGGTTCAAAGGGACAACCTAATTGTGTATAACGGATGAGTCACTGTGGAGGTAAATCCTCCTGTCCATTCCTTTATACAGTGATACCCTGTGGGGTGGAAGGTTAAGCTGATACTTCTAATGACCTAAGGCCCCGTTTGTTTGAGGTTATAGGGAGGGGATTGCGATTGATAGTGAGGTGAGACCCACTATATGGGGTGTATGTTTTGAGAGATGGAAAATGGACTCCTAATCCCTTGGTGTTAGGATAGGCCTTGGAAGGGGGATTGAGATGGAGGAGGTGAAGATGGTACTGGAAAAATAGTCCCAAGGACTAGAAATTCTTTATTTTATTTATTTATCTATTTATTTATTTATTTATTTTTACATGTTGGGCATTTTTTTGAACATTAATGTTTAATTTTTTATATTTTTTGTTAAGTAAAAATTATTGTTTTATTTGTTTTATTTTTTTTAAATTTTTTACATGTTGAGCATTTTTTTTTTTTTTAACATTAATGTTTAATGTTTTTTTTATTTTTTATTTGTTTTATTATTTTATATAAAAATAATTTAACATTCCCTACACTAACAACAATTATCAAGACAAATACAATTTTACTTAATCCCCTCACTATCAGTCCTCTCACTAACAATCCTCTCACTAGTGATCTTCTCCATTCTATCTTTGAAAATAAACGGGGCCTAAATGCTATGAATAGTCAACCATGGTATAACGAGATATCTTATGTAGGTCACCTATGTGAGTGTGAAGTGGGGCTGCTTCTTAAAGAATTGACGAGGCCGAATTCTTTAAAAACACTCACTTAACCAAGTTAGTGTTCCAAGGCCAAGCCGGACACATTAGTGAGAACAAGAATAATGGTTGGAGTAACTCTGTGAGGTCTATTGTCCCGATTTACACAAACGGCAGAACAGTTCAAGACGTCACGATCACTGGTTAACCAGTAAATTCGATAAGCTTTCACTACGAAAGGTTCAAGGCCAACACCTACCTTTTCTAATGCAAGGTTATTCTGTGTGCCCTTTCTCCGAGTTTTTGTTGTTAAGCATTGTCCGTTTTTCTTTATTCGGCCAATTTTATTTATGTGGGGGATTATTGAAAAATAATAATTTTTCAACAACTTTAATTCGAAATTAAAATGGGACCCAACCGTCAGTTGAGGTGGATCTAAGTGGTTTTTTATTATCTTAAGTGAGAAGATTGTAATACAAAAATAACGAGCCGAAACCATTGAGTCATGAATGAGAATTGTCTCATAAAGTAGGCATCAATAAAATTGGATTTAGATTGGACTTAGTCTTGGTTTGGACTAGGCCTAGACTTGTACTTGTACATGTGCTAGATTTAGTCTTAGACTTGAATTTGGACCTAGCCTTGAGTTTTCGGCTAAGCTGAGGTGGGCTTAGTTTGTGCATATGTTTAAGATTTGGCCTAGATCGAGTTGTGACCCAATACCTGTATTCATTTTGCAATCCATCTAGTTTAATTCTTAAAGCTTATACATTATATACACATTATTATTTATATAATGGTTTTGGAGTTTTGAACTTTTTAACTTTAGCCCTGATAGATAGAGTTGATGGCCCCATTGATGTTAACCTTCATGGTTAAGGCTCTTCCCTATTAGTATAAATAGAGGTCTTTCTCCTCCAATTTAGTAGGTTGTTTTTAGAGAGGTTTTGTGATGGAAAATGAGATGATGTTTTGAGCTAAAAAGCTGGAGATGATTTTTTACATCAAAGAAAATTTTTCCTGTCTTTTTTTTGTTAGCCTCTTCTTTGGTTCTTGGTAGAGAGAGTGCAACTATTGTCAAGTTCATCGAAACTATTCAGAAGGTGCTTTTGCATTAGCTGGTTTCAACCGTCGTATCCTATGAGGTAGACTTCGGCATACCTCCAGCACCCATCGAGAGGTAATGAATCTATTTTAAGGAAATTGTAGTATCACACAAGTTTCAGTTTGCTTCTTTTCTTATTATTTATTTTTTAATTTTTCAGAATTTAGTTTATTTCAACAAGTTTTAATCTTTACTTATCCATGTTAATAATTTGTTCTTTTAATAATGTAATATAATTTATTTTTGTATTTAGTTGTATCGTTTATTCTGCATTTCATCCTTTAATATAAAAAAAATTTGTTTGGTCATTTCTAGTTAATTTATTTTATATATTTTTCTTATATTATTATGAAAAAATACCAACAGTTTTTTCTCTCCATTTTATTTTATTTTTTATTAAAATTATTTTATCATTTGTATTTAATTTATTCTTTTGTCATTCAGGCACACCAAAAAACTTCCAAGAGAAGCTTTCTAATTTATATAATAATAAAATAAGAGAAATAAACTTTGCCGCAAATGAGAGTCATTGGTGTGGCCCACCCCATTAAGGAGGGACACCAACTTTGTTGTGTTTGGAGTGTGATTATGGTCTCGTTTGAAACAGATTACTTTAGTAATTTTTTAATTAAAATGAGATGAAAATACTATTATGTTTATAATAATTTTTTTAATTTTTTACAAAAAAAATATATAAAAAATAAAAAGAAAATGAAATCTTTAACCTTTTAGTATAGGTTATAAGCTTTTTAATTTTTTAATAACTTTTTGACTTTTAAATTAAAACAAGTGTATGTCAAACGAGACCTCAGTTGAGAGAAGAAAAAAGTTATTGCAGTTTTTCAATAATAAATAATAAATAAAAAGGACGTGTCATTTTATTTTATTTATTTCATATTCAGGGGATAATTTAGATTTTATAAATTATTTATAAAGAATATTTTTGATTTCTTGATTTCACTATTTTTTATGAAAAATAAAATTTGAGTTCTAAAGCATTTCTCTTCTTTACAATTTTCCTTCATTTTTCACTACTGATCATCTTTTAAACTTTACAAACAAGTAACTGGAAATCTTTCTCTCCTCTTTATTATCTTTTTTCATTAAATCCTTAAATCCATATGGGTTAAAGTTGCACGCTCCTTAGGTTATTATAATAATTTTTTTCAACAAAATATAATAAATCTATATAACAAAGAAGCTCTGTTTTTCAAATCAGATGGGACATCTATCTTAAGTGGCAATGAGATTAAAAGGCTGAGATTAATTTGAAGGTTATATCTTTTTACCTTTACCGTTGGATATATACTTCAATTTTGAAACCCATTTCAAACACATTTCAGCCTTTTCGTCATCTCTCTCTTCAAACCCATTTCACTGTTTCTCTTCACCGTTGGATATACCCCTCAATTTTGAAACCCATTTCAAACACATTTCAGCCATTTCATCATCTCTTTCTTCAAACCCATTTCATTGTTTCTCTCTCTTCAAACCCATTTCACTGTTTCTCTCTTCAAACCCATCTCTCTCTCTCTCTACAGTGGAAAGCCACAGACAAAGCATCGATCAAACGAATTGGGGCAACGATTACACTGAAGATCTCCTCGAATCAGGTCCATTTCTCTCTCTAATGCTCAATATACTTATTGGGTTTTCACTTCTCATCAAAATCTCATAAGGGTTCTCAATATATAATTCTTGGTAAGTATTCCATCTCACACTAATCACCCAACATCTTCTTAAGTCCTCCATTTTCCCTATCCTCAAATGGAAAACAGAGTTGATATTAATGATGAAGAAGAAGTTCTTCACATAGTCATGTTCCCGTGGTTAGCCATGGGTCACCTCATCCCATTCCTCCACCTCTCCACCACTTTAGCCACCAAGGGCCACCGCATCTCCTTCATCTCCACCGCCGGAAACCTCCGCCGCCTCCCCCAAATCCCTCCCCCCCTCTCCCCTCTCATCACCTTCATCTTCCTCCCCTTCCCCGCCATCCCCAACTTACCACCCAACGCCGAATCCTCCATGGACGCACCACACCACCAAGCTCAGCTCCTCAAAATCGCCTTCGATTTTCTCAAACAACCACTCTCGGATTTTCTCGAGAAAATTAGCCCGAACCCAGATTGGATTATCTCTGATTACGCCTCTCACTGGCTGCCGGGACTTGCGGCGAATATGGGTGTTTCGTGTGCTTTTTTCAGCCTTTTTAATGCTCCGACGATGGTGTTTTTTGGGCCTCCGGCGAAGGTGTTGAGCGGGGATTGTGTGAGGAGCAGTGCAGAGGATTTTATGGTGGTGCCGAAGTGGGTGAAGATGGAATCGGAAATTGTGTATAGAGTTCATGAGTTGACCAAGTATATGGAGGGCTCCGAGGGTAACCAGTCAGGTATGAGCGCCGCTATTCTTGAAGTTTCCTTTTTTTTTGGGTGGTTTTATCAGTTTATTGACTTTTCTTTTTCAAAATTTTTAAAATATTTTAAGTTATATTTTATTGAAGGTGAAAATTATTATTTTAGATCGGAGCAAGTTGATAAGATTCTTTTTTTACGTTCACATGTTCCCGTGTGATGACATGGAGCGAAAAAAGAACAGAGTAAGATAGAGTTTTTCTCACTTTTGGCATAGTGAGCTGCCGATGGAAGGCTCGCACCACGAGCTATTAGCTTAGTGGTAGGATGCGTTTTCTAATAATTGTGTCGTTGTGCTTGGACTGTGAGGGCTCTCAATCATATAGATAGTTCAATGTATTCATCAATACTTGACCCTGATATATGAATCATCTAAGGCATTAGTATGACATACGCCTCCTATTCGAACAGGAGTTTGAAACTAAGGCCTTGTTTGGGAAGACTAAATAAGTGTACTTTTTGTCTTTTTTGACTAAAAAATTGAGGTTGAAAATATGGATGTTTGGGTTAACTTTTTGACTTTTTATGGAAAAATGTGTAATAAAAAATTGTGAAAATTGGTTTTTAGAGGAAAATTTGAATTGAGAGTTGTGCAACCGTAATTGTTGACTTTTGGTGAATAGTGTTAACTTTTTAACTTTTTGAGTAACTTTTTGACTTTTTGACTTTTTTTAAAGATCCCAAACAAGGCCTAAATAAAGTGACTTAAAAATTTTAAAAACAAAAATAATAGATTTTTTGAATTTATTTTAAGTTTTTAAAATTTTTATTTTTACTTTTTAAATTTATTTATGCGAAAGAAATTTAAAAAATTGTTATAATCTATAAAAAAAAAATAGTAAAGAGTAAAAAAATTCAGAAAAATGTGAGTAAGTTCCCAAACAGCCAGGTTATGGGGACAGTGTTATGTAGCTGTGCGCGGTGCGATTTGATCGATTTATGAGTAAAATTATTAATTAAATCGTAAATGGTGGATTGATAAAAATCGAATCACAGTTTGGGGTAGTTTCAATTTGTTAATTGATTGAAAATAATTTTAAATAATTATCAAGTATTTACATAATATTTAACACTAATTTATATATTATTTTTCATATATGTAGCACAAATTAATTTTACATTATATTTTTCATATATATAACATTAACTTGGAACAAATTTCACATCTTAAATCTCTTTGACATTGATTTTTACTTTGAAATTTTATTGGAAGTTAAAAAAATATGTTTATTAACTATAGTGGGACAAAATGGTTTCATAAACGAATTATAAATTCTAAATTGCGGATCAAATTAACCCACGGTTAGCGAAATGGGTGATATTTTGCACAATTCAAGTGTAATGGTCCTATGTAGGACAATTTTAAATGTAGTCTCATTCACGGACGAAATCAAATTGATTTAATAATCGTAACCATGTTATTTTATGACATTTATTTATAAAAATATGCACGGTAAAGATTATTAAAAAAATTAAACTAATTATTTTTTGATAGACAAATATAATAAACTAACATGGGTATAATTATCAGATTGATTTTATTATTTATTTATTATGAATAATGTATACATTGTCGTTTAAAAAAGAAAGGTTCAAAACATTGAAGTGTGACTCATGATAAGCCTTATCCTTATTGAATAACCACAATAAATACATATATATAAAGAGAAAATTGGTGAAAAGACTAATTTAAAAAAGGTATAATGCATTAGATTCAAGGTAAAATCTTATTTGGTGATAAAAACATACTGAAAAAGTCATCGGAAAATTGGGGCAACGATTACACTGAAATCATACTGAAATCTCATTAGGGTTCTCATAAGGGTTCTCAATATGTATATGTGTATCTATGTATGTATATATATATATATGTGTGTGTGTGTGTAAAAATTTAAAATAACTCTTCTTGATATGGTTAATTTGAAACATTTCAAATTAATTTCTTGAGAAATCTGTCCCCGGACCGAAGTCTGTATGTATTTGTGTGTATAATATATATAATTTGCATTTTGGATGTATATATATGTATATATGTATGTATATATATCTGTAAAAATTTAAAATAACTCTTCTTGCTATGGTTAATTTGAAACATTTCAAATTAATTTCCTGAGAAACATTTCCTGTTTGAATGAGTTATGTTATAAACATGTTAACATTTCAAAACTGTTCTTGAGAAACATTTTGCATTTTGGAGGCATATATATGTATATGTGTATATATATATGTAAAAATTTAAAATAACTCTTCTTGATATGGTTAATTTGAAACATTTCAAATTAATTTCCTGAGAAACATTTCCTATTTGAATGAGTTATGTTATAAACATGTTAACATTTCAAAACTGTTCTTGAGAAACATTTCAAAACTCTTCTTGATAAAAGCACACCCTCTCAAGAAGAGTTAACATTTCAAAACTCTTCTTGAAATGTTTCTCAAAAACAGTTTTCTCTAAAAAAATGTTTCATGTTTTGAAACATTTGAATGACTTATGTTATAAACATTTCATGTATATATATTGGTTTTGTTCAAGGAGAGTTATATAATTTCCTATTTCTCTTAATCTGATATGGTTAGTTTGAAATGTTTTATTTTTTACATGGTTTTGATTTATGAAATGGGTTTGATTATTTAAAAGCCAATATGTATTTATTTGTGTGTATTATATATATAATTTTGAATAGACACCCTCTGTTTTTGTCTCTTTGTCAAAATGTCTGAAAATGTAATATGATGGCTCTGTTTTTGAACACACACCCTCTCTCTCTCACACGTACTCCTCTCATCTCTTTCAAATTTTCTTTGGGAAGACACTATGCTGTGTTTGGCAAATTAACAATTTTCTTTGCATTTGTTGCTTTCAGAACTTCAGGATTCAGTACAACTTTTCCCTTACAGCTCTTCATACCTTTCGCTTGAATCCTCTCATTCTCTTATCTGTAAGCTCTCTCTCTCTCTCTCTCTCTCTCTCTCTCTCTCTCACACACACACACACACACACATCTTGCACGGATTTTCTTTGGAGAAAGTTTTTTTGGTCCCCTGTGACTCTTTATTAAAACACCCATTATTCATCTTCTTGATGTAAAATTTTTTGTTATTGCTCACTTTTTCAAATTTTGTTTGTTGTAGTTGGTAATTATCTTCTGAACCAATAGGATAGTCTTGATACTATGGCTTTAATTTGTGACAATCTGTGAAAGTTTCTTGGACCTATCTTTAATTATCTTCTGAACCAATAGTTGGTAATTTGTGAAAGTTTCTTAGACCTATCTTTATCTCATTGTTTTGGATCTAATATCTAGAAATCTTTTTTTTTTCTCTCAAAGAGTCAAGGTAGAGTTGCAGTAACAAAAGTTGTTCTTTGTAGTTGTCATCTAGGTAGAGTTGTGCTGTGTGGGGATGTCGGACGAGATTCAATATGTATATCAGCAGGTTTACACTAGGTGTGTATTAGATAAAGATATGGATTTGTGTGTATTAGATACGATTGTGTTTATTATATATATAGATTCAGAGATGGATGTTTGTATATAATTTCAGAGATGGATGTATATATATGTATGATTATGTATCGGCGTTGGTCGCCCTTTAAATTTAGGTATTTTCTTCTCTCTCCTCTCTCTAAAAATTGTTGAGGAAGATGGATTTGGGAGGGTTCTTCAAACCCAAAGATGGAGACACCCATCAAAATTCTTCAGCTGCTAAATTGCCATGTACACTGTTTTTTCTCACTTCTTTATTATTTTACTGTCTAATTTGAGTTGAAAATGTGGTGTCATTTTCATGTTGTTTGAATTGAATTTGTTGAAATTCATGTTAATTAATGTTTGTTCAGCTATATTTAGGTGAATTTTCCTTACACTTCAACAATTAGCTTTGAAAAAGAACTACAACAACAATAACAATTACCTTATATCACAATGGCTTTGTTGACAAATTGGGTTCTGTTATAATTTGTCATTGTTATAATTTGGCATTGTTGACAAATTGGGTTCTGTTATAATTTGGCGTTGTTATAATTTGGCTTTGTTATAATTGTTATAATTAATGTTTGTTTTGTTATAATTGGGTTCTGTTATAACAACGATGAGCTCTTGCCAAATTTTGACGTTGTTGTAATTTGGCACCAAAAAATAGCACATGAATTGGAAGTGTTGTTGCCAGATTTTGGCTTTCGCATGAAGGGGAAGCACATCATTAGAGTTGCTCTAACATGCAATTTCCATGTCATTTGAATCTTTAAAGCTGCTTTGCCACATTTCTAAGCATTTTTTTTTTTATTGTGGGGTATAGGTTATTTGAGAAAATGGTAGTCATTGCCGCCACCGTCGATAGTAATAAGCAGAATTGACATTTTTTTTATGCTGTTTCTTTTGATAAATGTGTATGAATGTGCACTAAATCTGAGCATGTTAATGAATAGATTTAAGCATCCATTTTATGAAGTTTTAATACATATCGGAATGTATTATCAAATATGTAAAACAATTATATGTATCTGTTTATATGTAAAACAATAATAAGTTGCAAGTCTTCCCATTTAATAACTTCTGTTGTGGGCAACTTTTATGGCCTTAATTGGTTCCATATTAGTGTATCAGTTTTATGTTTTTGGGTCAAAACTTGAAAATTGAACTGCAAGTCCACATGACATTTGGTTATATATGACTAGGGACAATGCAAATATTGAGAATACAGATATCCCAAATATTGAATAAACTCTTTTATATATAGATACGATTATGGTTACTTGATCTAAAATGGGTTTTGAAGATGGTTTTCAAGATTGTTTTGAAATGGGTTTTGAAGATGGTTTTGAAATGGGTTTTAAGATGGTTTTAATTTATAAAAGAGTAAGGATTGAATATAAAAGAGTAAGGATTGAAGATGGTTTTAATTTATAAAAGAGTAAGGTTTTAATTTATAAAATAGTAAGGATTGGAGTACTCCTATCAAATTAAGTTTTTAACCAAGATTTCAATTGAATTTGATGAAAAAAGAAGAGTAAGGATTCGAAATATCATTTAGTTGTTGATGGATGGCAGATATTATTTTGAAGGGGAAGAAGACAATTGCAGATGTTATGCCAATTGCTACAAGTCATGAGCGTGAAGAACTTTAGGCCGAACTCGAGGTATCCTATTGTTTATTCAGTTCAATTCATGTGTCTGATATGTATGTGTAATACCATATACATTTGATAGTTTGAGAGAGAATTGAATCTGAATTTAATTTAATTCTTTCATTTAGGGAAGGAATGTTCTGGAGATGAATTATCCAATTGGACCTTTTGGCACCAAGGTTTGAATTATTGGACCTTTGCTGTGTAATGTGATTTCTGCTTTACCTTGATTGTGCTTTCATTTGTATCCATTGAGTTCTGCTTTATTTATATGAATTTTGATCCCAATCTGATATGCATTTATAAAATTAATTTGAAATGTTTGATTTCTTACATGGTTTTATGTATCTGCCACATCCAATTGTGGGAAATTATTTTTAATGTTTATAAAATTATTTTTCCAACATCTATAGTCCTAGGGGTGTGGATAAACATCTACATTTGATGTTTATACATAGAAATGATTTATGTATCTGCCACATCTATAGTGGCAGATAAACATCTATTGTGGAAACATCATCCAATGGGTTTGATTCTTTAATAGGAAATGGGTGTTGATTTTCTATGGTTTTGAAAAGCTTTTGATAGATAAAATCATTGGAACGAAGACTTAAGTGGGTCTTTCTGAGTAGAGAATTCTAATTTTACATAACGAAACAAAGGGTGTTTTTTTTTTAAAAAAAAAAAAAAAAAGAAATTGGAAGAAGAAAAGAAACATACATTTTTTTGTGTTTGATGGGTTTATTTTTTGTGGGTTGAGAAAAGAATGGGTTGGTTTTTTGTATTAATTTTTGACTTTCTAGCTAATGTTTCAAATTTAACCAATATAGATAGGAGTTAAATTAATCTTTTATTTTTATTTTTATTTTTATATATGATTATGGATGTATATATCTATATAATAAGGAAGCTCAGAATTTTACTCTGATGGGACTTTTGTCCCTTTGTCAATACATGAATCGTTAGATTGAATTCAATCCAATGGCTCACAATGCCTAATCACCTTATAGTTTCTCTCTCTCTCTCACACACACACACTCCTGTCAAATTTTCAACACTCGCTTTCAAATTTTGAACACAGACGTCTCTTTCTCTCTCTCTCTCTCTCTCTCTCTACATTGCTCTCTTCATCTTCTCTATTTCTCTATTCCTCTGAACCGCCCCAAGCCCCAACAAACCCATCTCAATCCCTCTTCTCTCTTCATCCGTTCCTTTGAACCGCCCCAACAAACCCATCTCAATCCCTCTGAACCGCCCCAAAATTCTTTAACTTCGCCGTTGGCCGAATTCGAGCTCTACAACTGGCGTGGCTCCGACACAGAGGTAAAGAATTTCTCTCCATCATCCAAAGACCAGAGTCAGATGTGCGAACCCTCCTCCAAATCCACAGAGGTAAAGAATTTTTCTTTGTTGTTTAATCATATATAAATTATTGATTTTCTTTGTTGTTTTCTCTCATTTTTGGAGATTAATCTAGATAGTTTTTTGGGGATTAATCTAGACAGTTTTTTGTATCAAAATGGGACAATTTTTTAGGGATTAATGTAGACATTTTTTTGTTTTGGTTGTGAAGGTTTGTTTTGGTTGCCTATTTTGCCATTCTTTTTTTTTTGGTCTGTTTTACCATATTAATCTAGACAGCTCTGTTTTTTTATTTCTGTTTTGGGTCAGACAATTTTTAAACCCTTACTGTGTTGTCATGTTTTTTTTTTTCATCTTATTTTTTGTTCATCTTTTTCATCTTATAGAATGACCCAATAAGTCATGTATTGCGAGTGTTTGATAGAATGGCCCAATAAGTTTTCTTTATTTTGATTTTGGAAAATATATTTTAACGATATGCATCCAAAGTTATAATCACAGTAGTTCATAATCTTAAAAAAATATCATAAATCCTCATAACTAAGGCCACTTAAATTTATAATTAAACATCACAAAATTTTATAACCAAAACCACCATGGGTTATAACTATAAACACTACAAAGTTCATCATAAATTTGAACATCACAAAATCTTATAACTAAGTGCCACAAAACATTAGAATTCTGGTTCATGTTACACATTTTTTCAATGTTTATTTTATAACCAAAACCACCATGTGTATCAAAGAATTTTTCAATGTTCGATAACCATTCTACTAAAATGTTCGATAACCAAACTTTATTAATAAAATGTTCTGATTGTTGATTTTATCAAACATTTTATGAAACTTTTTATCAAACTTTTTCATTGTGAGTATTGTTTGTCATTAATTTTCTAGATGCATATAGGATTTTGGGTATACTTTTATGGGTTTTGTTGATTTTTTTTATTCATACATATTATCTATGTATATATACACACATATATATGAAGAGTTGGTTGGGTTCTACGAAACCCATTTACTTTGATTTAGTAGGAATTTGTGGGACTATTGTATTGAGTTACTCTATTGAATGGTTGTTGTGCCATTACTATTGTTGTGCCATTACTATTGTTTGGTTGTTACAAAAATGTTTGATAACCATTCTATCTTCCTTGCTTATTAAGTGTTTGATAAATTGTTTCGATGGAATTTACGCACACACACAAATTGACTTTAACACACACCACATACATTGGTAATTTTCATCATAAAAATTCGTAACTTTCTTATGATGTGCATCCTTTTTCTTTTTTTTTTTTTGACAAATAAACAAACTTTATTAATATAATGTGCATCCTTTTAAGAGTGGACATTATTAATTTCCCCTAATATATGAGAAATCAATATTTAGCCAAGAGAATGCATTAAAAATATATATATTCAAAGAACAAGATTGAAACCTTAAACAAATAAATTATGGGTTTGTTGGGTGCTCTGTTCTGCAAAGTAAAGGTAATACTCTCATCTCTTTCTTAATAGATTATTGTGTGTATATATATTGATTACAATTTTTTTTTTTTCTTTGAAGCCATAGAGACCATTAATTGATCATTAGTGGAATAGAGAAAGAACGATTCCCAAAATCAAACTGTGAGTATTGTTTTTCTTTAATTTTCTAGATGCATGTAGGATTTTGGGTATACTTTTATGGGTTTTGTTGATTTTTCTTACCAAACATTGGTAATTTTTATCATAAAAATTCATAACTATCTTATGATGTGCATCCTTTTTTTTTTTTTTTTGAAAAATAAACAAACTTTATTAATATGATGTGCATCCTTTTAAGAGTGGACATTATTAATTTCCCCTAATATATGAGAAATCAATATTTAGCCAAGAGAGTGCATTAAAAAAAAAAATTCAAAGAACAAGATTGAAACCTGAACTTAGGCTTTTTGTAGAAGAAAAGCAATTGTTAAAATTATGGGCCAAAATTAAAGTCAAAAAAATAAATTATACAAAAACAAATCAAACCTGAACTTAGCCTTTTTGTACAAGAAAAGCAATTGTCAAAATTGACCTGGCCTACTTTGGTCAATTTGATAGAGATAAAGTCATTCTTATTCATTTTTTATTTTTGCAATCTCATTGATTAAAAGTACCATATGTATATACTTTTATGGCATTCGAAGAATATTCAATAATTTTTCAAGTATGAGTCAATTATTTAATGTTACAAGTCTATTGGACGAATTAATTTTTTTTGTACAAATTTCTTTTTCTTTTCCTTATTGTGATTTAAAATTTCTTTCCCAATTGTCAGTGCTGAATTTATCTGTGAATAGAATCAGTAATAAACTTATCTTTTCCCTACAAATTTGGGTACTCTGTTTTTTGTCATCCCATCATTCCCACCATCACCAACAAAGCTCTCACTCTCTGTCAAATCAAATGGGGGTTAAAAGGAAGAAATTGGTTTCATGTTAATACCCATTTTTATTTCATGTTAGTCAAATGGGTTGAGGATTGTTAACATTAAATGGGTTAATGTGAACATTAAGGTTAACCTGACTGTTAACATTAAGCCGAAAATAATATAGATGGTCATATTTTTTACTCAGTTTCTAATTAGACAAAATATTTTTGGTATTTATTGAATACTTTTGTATTTACTTAAGCTTTATCTAGAACATTATTTAGTGGTGATTTGCAGAATGATGATGAGTTGTGGTGCACAGCGGATGTGAGCAGTGGTTTTGTTTTGGGATAATGTTCTTATACTTTTTATTATTATTATTATTATTTTGAGAAGTGCTCTTCCTGATTTTGGATTTGGCGCTCCTTAATTTCTAAAAGATATAGTTTGTTTATGGTGATTCTTTTGGATATATTTATTTATTTATTGTTACTTTTTTCAATTGTTTTTGGTATTGGTATATATCTAAGAATGTTTCAGTTGCAGTAAGAGTGCTTCACAGTTGAAAATCACTTCCAATTTACTTGCTTTATTTTCATTTATGGTAATTTGTGTATGAAGCATTGTGTTTGTGGTCCTATATATCTGAATCATTTCTTTAAATTTGCTTAATAGGTTCATATTAGAGAGCTTGAGGAAGAAGTGAAACTTCTTAACAACCTTTCGCTTCTGAACATTGTGGTAAGTATCTGATTTGCATTCTTACTAAAGCATTTTAATGTTTCTTTTTGTTGGTCATCCTTTAGAAAACAATTCAAATATCTTTCTGTGCCTATCCATAAATTCTTCAAAAGGTAAGGTATAACTTCCAATTTTTGGTTGTAATAATAACATTCTAATGATTTGACCACATGCAAGTTTGTTCAAATATAAGTGATGATCCTCGCCGCCATACATAGAACTTTAAACCCAAATCAAAGCCTAATTGTTCAAGGCAATTAAAATCCATTAGGGTTTCTGTTTTATAATTTGTTGTGGTATTGCTTTGTTTTCACTTAAAATCTATTGGCTTTGGTCTGGTTTCCTTTGCTTATATAGAGTTATGAGCCATTATATTGGTTTTCATTTTTCTGGATAATTAATTATTTTCTTTTATCCACCAATGCCGATAGCTATTATGGGCAATTTGGAAGTTGATTTCAATAATTTTTGACTTCCATGATTCTTTGATTTTGAAGACCAACACATGCTCTACATAGTTGATTTGTGGAGATTCTCTCTCTCTCTCTCTCTCTCTCTCAAGATTTATATTTAATGGGTTCAATAACTTTTTCGTGATGAGCACCCAAACTTAGATTTTTAGATATATTTTTCATGTGAATGGGTTGTTATTTTGTGCTTTTATTGATATATTAGTACGGGATTTTAGGGTTTTTAGTACCATTGTACACAAAGGGGTTTTCATTTGAACCTTTCTCACCTTTGTTTCTTCCCCCAAATATTTAATGTACATTTGTAATCTCATCATACACCACCAGTTGAGTCCACGTGTGTTTGGATTTTGTTTTAGGCTGAAGATTCATAATAAAATGATTCCCACTCACTCCCACCCCCTATCTCAATTTTGGTTTTTTTAATTGGTACAAATGTATTCAATTTCCATGGAATTCGAAACGTTACCAATGGAAGCAATTTAAAGTTGAGGCATGAAGATTTCAGAAAAATTATGGAGTAACAACCATTTGGGTGCTTTTTGAATGGCTAAGTTCTCTCTCTCTCTCTCTCTCTCTCTCTCTCATGTAACATCAGCCACCGAAATTGAAGTTGGGTTGATGTTTATAAGTTTGATATAGAGGAATTAATGATGTTGACATGCCCAATAGCCACTGCACCCACTTAGTCTTTCCTCTTTGCCGGTATGTAAGCACTACTTCCTCAAATGGCTTTTCTTAAAATACCACTCTCTACTCTTTAAAATTCTCTTATTTTTTTTTTTATTTTTTTTCCCTTCTATTGTTCATTTTCATCACTTGAATTACAGGCTGTTAGGTGATAGAATATACAAGTGGGTGACATGGATTGCACAATTGGGAGACAACGCGTATGTAACGTAAAAAGCCTTTTCTTTTTACTATCATTCCTTCTTTAAATACTATAAATGTAATGGATAGAATGAATTTATTTAACATGAAAAGATCTAATGGTTCCATTTGAAAGATATTTGTTTGTGAGACTATAGTTCCCTTTGAAAGATCAACTGGATTTGCAAATGGATCTTTTGATATTTTTCAAGCATCATGCATTTATGGTGGTGTGCTACTGGCAATAAGAAATAATCAGATCTAAAATGCATATAGAGATGTTGAACCAAGTTTAAAGTGAGACTACACTTGAGGCTATACATATAGAATGCATGATTATTTATTTTTTAGTTTCAAATTAATTCATGAACTATATGTATTAAGTAAATCTCTCCTGATTTCATATTGTAATTACAAAGTAAAAGGACAAGGGAATTAAAAATGAAGAATTATGTGTATACTGAAAGTTTCGTATACACTGTGACACGGAGTTTAACCTTGAATATGAAGAATTATTAATGGATTGAATAGATCATAACTACAATGTGGTGAATTTTTACCAGTATGGAAGCGCTACATTAGTTTGTCTTAACTTTTATTCTTCATTGGTCAAAAGTATATTAACTTGAATGTGATTTTTTTTTTTTTTTTAACTTGGAGTGCCGTAGGCACGGGTCATCCACTAGTATATATATATGCACTAGTTGTGGATGGAAATGCAATGTGTTTGCCATTTTACATACATTATTGGTGTTTAGTACTTATTGAATGTGACCGTTATTAAATGAGAAGGACATTATTTGGATAAAAAGTATTCACACCAAATGAAATGTGCATCTTATATAATAAAATGGATATTTATGTAAATTCAAACCCATCCACATAAAAAACCATAGAATTCATTTATTTATCAACTAAATGAAACAAACATTGATATTTGATACATAATAATGTAGACACAGAAATATACTAACCAACCATAGATATATTTATCTATAATTTGCTAGAGCTATAATTTGGGTTACATAATGTGAAACAACTATTCAATTCATTACATGATGATGAACTTTATCTTTTTCATAACGTCAATCTCTAATTCGGATTTACCTTCTTCTTATCATTGCTCTTTTTAATAGCTGAAACTACTGTTTTCACCATCTGTTCCTTCACCGACGTCTTCGGTGAAGGTTTCACGCTAGCTGATTGGCTTTTAACCCTGTCTCCCATGTCTCTCTCTCTCTCTCTCTCTCTCTCTCTCTCTCTCTCTCTCTCTCTCTCTGGGTCTCTGTGTTGTGTGTTTTGTGTAGTTTTGGTGTTTCTCTGAAGGAAAACATGGGCATGTATTTATAAACATGGGAGGTTTCTTCTTCTCCTTCTCTCTTTTTTTCTTTTTTCTTTTTTCTTTTTTCTTTTCTTTGGATTGTTTGCGTGTTAACACAATGCTGAAAAAGCCATACAATTTACAAATGTGTGTGTGTGTGTGTTGTGGGATTGTGAAGCCAAGTTGAAAGACATATCAATGTGTATGTCTCTGACCAAGTTTAGAGAATTATCTTTTGTGTTTGTTTGAGAAGCCCAATTGAAAGGCAGACCTTGGGTGTGGGTGTGGGTGTGGGTGTGGGTGTGTTAAGTCAATTTTGTGGAATGACTCACCAAAATAGCTAAACTCAAGAAAATGGGAACTATAGTATATTGCTTATATGAATTTTTATTAAGTAGTACTATAAAAATAGAAAAATCATATAAAAAATTTAATGCAGAATGATGCAATAAGTTTTAATTTTATCACTTCAAATCAAAACGGCTGTCACTTCGGTTTATATTTTTAAAAGAAAAATGTTATGAACCCCACTTAAGTACCTCAAATTTACTCCGAATGAGAGTTGTGTGTTTGAGATTAAATTTGTATAGTGTGAGATTCATATGTAGAATAAATCTAAATCATAAGATAATAGTTTTAGATAATTTCTAGATAGTTAAGTCCAAATTTGTGATATTACTATTTTTAAAAATATCACTGTTCAACTAAAAATTATATAAAAATATCATTTTTTTTTTTTTTTCATTTTTAGTCATTTTGTGAAAACACAGTTGAAAGAGCCATACCTCGAGGGGTTGTGTGTGTGCATTTGTGTGGGTTTGCGAAGTCAAATAAAAAATAGATCAATGTATATATGTGTACCCAAGTTAAAAGGTAGTGTGTGATTGTGTGTGTGAGATTGAAAAACTCAGTTGAAAGGCCCTTCTAATTGTGTTTGTGTTTGTGTTTGACCAGGGTGATTAGTCAATTTAAAAGACGCAATTGAGTGTGGGTGTGGGTGTCCTGAAGTAAATTATTTTATATATTAAAAATATTATTCTTATAAATATTTTATACTGAATTTTAATTAGAATAATATGGTTGTGTCATTTTTTAAAATATAAGTCATTTTAATGAGTATTTTGTTTTTAATTTTTTTAGTCACTTAGTATTAATTTTTTGGTGAAATTATAAAAAAAAACTTTCAAGATTTGATTCTTATAACAAAATAAATTTTAAGTTTTTAATTTTGTCAATTTAAATTCTAATTTTTTTTATTCGTTTTCAATCTAAATCATCTGCCTATTTTCGTTAAGTAAAACTAACGGAAAAATATATATAATTTAGTCATTAAATTCAATGAAAAATAGTATTTTAGATATATAATTCTCATTGAATTTAATGGTTTAACTACTATTTTTTCATCAGTTTTACTTGATGAAAATAAACAAATAATTTGTATTGAAAATAAATCAAAAGATTAAAATTTTTAAATCGATAAAATTAAAAAATTAGAGTTTATTTTGTTATCAAACCCTATCGTTTTTTTTTTTTAATATATATGTAATTTCTCTTAATTTTTTTAATACAATTTTTCTGTTTATATTGTGCTTGAGTTTGACTCACCACAAACAAATAATCAAACTCAATAAAAAGCCAACATAAATTTATAATTGATCCCATCAAAGTTTTTCTTAATTATAATTAATATTTTGTAAGTTGAAACCGTGACACATTGGTTAATGATTTTTTCATTATTTTGTTTCTTTCTTATTTTAGGTTATTGCACATCGTAACTAACATGAAAAATAGGATGAAACATCATGAAACTTACCTCTAAGCGATTTTGTTTGGAAAATGCGAAGGACATTATTTCTTCATTTGATTAGCAAGAAAAATAAACGCAACAATTAAGTATAATTAAAAAAAAAAAAAGAAAGATTTTAACCTTTGGATGTGATTATCCTTCATCTTAGGCCTTGTTTGGCATGTGATAGTTTTAACTTAAAAGTCAAAAAGTTATTAAAAAAAACTAAAAAGCCTATAACCTAATGGCGGAGCCAAAAAATTAAATCAGATGGGGCACTTATTAATTATAACATTAAAAATTGTTACAAAAATATTTCACATAAATTTTTATGATTGACTTCAAGAAAGATAAAAATATATATATATATATTATTTGTAATTAGTATATCATGAACAATATAAAAAAAAACATGGAATAAGTTTTAAAATAAATTATATAATGATAAATTAAATTTTTATGCAAAATTTCAATAAAAATTCAATATAATAGTAATACTACGTTATCATTGACATATGATATCACCAACCAATAGTAAAGAAACACATAAAGAATGAACTCCACCCGTCAAATGTAAGTAACAATTCAATAAATTTCAAATTTTTATTGAGATTAATTATAATTGTATGTAATAATGATAGATATCACCATTGTATTGAAAATTTCAAAAATAATAATATGACTTATCGTAATATCTTTATTTTCAATTAAAAAAATCATTATTATTCTCATAATTTAAAAAATGTCATTTATATTTCATTCTAAATAATATTTTATAATTTTTTTTATTTAAAATATTTTTTTTATGTTTACAAAAAATATATATATATATATGTATTCCAAAACCTAGGGGGGCACGTGACCTCTCTGGACTAGTTATGGCTCTGCCACTGTTATAACCTATACCAAAAATTTAAAATTTTTTTTTTCTTTCTACTTTTTACACATATTTTCATAAAAAAACTAAAAAGTCATTCAAAACATGCTAATTTTTTTACATTATATTTTAACCAAAAAGTCAAAAAGTCACTAAAATAATCTGTTTCCAAACGATGCTTTATTGTTCATTTTTTTACCATCTTAAAAATAATAATAATAAATAATTGTTCATCTAAATTGGAGATAATTAATATACCAATTAAATTAATTTTTCCTTTTCTTTTGTGTTTTCCTTCATTTTCCAAATACCAGTTATAGGGTAGCATTAGTTAGGTTGCTCATTTTTAATGAACAAAATCTCTAAAGAGAAATGTTATATATTCCAAATATTCTGCCAAATATTCTACCAAACCTCTCACATGGGGTGAGACTCACACAAATCCATATGTGTGTGGGTCTCACATCCATGTGAGAGGTTTGATAGAATATTTAGAGTCCCTAGCATAACTCATCTCTAAAATATGTAATTTTGAGGTTTTGGATTGATAAGTTGCTTTAGTTATTTAGAGGAACTACAATGCGACTCTTTATTTTTATTAGAATTACAAAAAATAACACTTTTCATTTTACTTAACTATTTTTTTTTTTATTTGGGAAATTTGGCAAAAACTCCTTCATTAGACCCTTCTTTGGTGAAAATGACAATCCATAAAATTTTCCTCCATAAGCTCCTTCACTTGGAGTCTCATACGTGATTAAGGATACAAAAATATTTTTCTATTTCCTTTTGGACAATCTTGCATTTCTATGTATGTATGTGTGTGTAAGAGAGAGAGAGAGAGAGAGAGAGAGAGAGAGAGGAAGTTATTAACGACAAAGGTGTTCACGTGTCAAGCAACCAATGAGTTTTGTCAATTTGGAGCATCACTCTGAACATTCTGTTCTTTTTTTGGAGCATCACTCTGAACATTCTTGTGGAGAAGTGGTTTGAAAATACTCTTTAGATCTTGGGAGACGCTAGTAATCCTCAGCTAGTCACTTGAAAAGATACAAACACTCCGGCCGGGGGTGCTGGAATTAGCACTCCGACGGACAAGTCAGTTCAGACACTCAAGATAGCTTGTTTATTAAGTTAAGTGAAGTGATTCTTACATACCTTTCTAAATCTATGGTTCTTGTATTTATACTTGCTTTCTGGGCCTCGGGGCCTGAGCCTACTTTTATCCCATTCCCCTTTTATGAATTTGGAGCTACTGATCTCCGGCTATTCGGCCTTCCTAATGTATTCGGCATCCTAGTCACGCAATATAAAGCCGAATAATATTTGATTTCTGGGGTACGCACCTTCCAACTCTTCTACTTATTCGGTTCCCACAATTGCCCCCCAAGCACTTTACCAACGACAGTTGGCTGGAGTGCTTGGTTCTGAATTTCGAAAAGTCAGAGCCAAAATTCGGCGGTTGGCTTCATCCTCATGCGGATATCTAAGCGCACCCCTTTCGGTTGTCGTGTCGACTTCCTGCCCCCTCGTATGTGTTTATTTATTGCGATTTAAAATTTTGACGTCCTTTCAAGTATGTATTTTATGACGCTCGTCGCTGGATTGCCTTTTGAATCATCCCTGCAACTCTCTTCTCCGATATCCTCTTCGTCCTTTGTAAGTTCTCGCCTTCCTTGGTTCGAAGACTCTTTTTGGTTTATTCCTTCATTGGCATATTCTTAAAAACTGTAGGGTATGGCGAAACATTTAAAAGACCTTCTCTCGTCAGATCGAATTGCTAGCTTTAAACGCCATTTCTCCATTCCTGATGATGTCCGCCTGTCGCTTGTGGTAGATGGCACTCTTGATATGGAGAGGGAGGACAAAACCACAATTGTCTTTCCTCTTTTGTCAATCGCAGAGGGTGGAGTCCGTTTTTCCCTTCACCCATTTCTTAGGGCTGCGCTTTGCCATTGGGGTTTAATCCCTTCCCAACCCAATGTGAATTTCTTTAGAATTATAATGGGGGTTATAGCGCTCAACCGTCGCCTTAGAATTAACCTTGGCATTCCAACCATCCGACATTGCTATGCCTTGGCTAAGTCTTCTGGTCGGCACGGGCGTTTCTTTCTTAGGGCCAAGGATATCGATTATCAGCTAATTACTATGCTTTCCAGTTCTGGGAAACGAGTTGATGATGTTATGATCGTTGTCCAGGGTAACTGAGAATTTGGCGAAGGAAAGGATCACGTCAACCCTATTCCTAGACGAAGGGGCGAGCCAGGTGGCCGATTGCCTTCTCGCTTTTATTATTTGTTCATTTTTGTTGTAAAGCCTCTTCTTTGAAATGTTACGGCTTGGCTTGTGCAGGGAATGATTTGAAGAAAGTCTTGTCTTCAACTGACGGCGCCGTTCTTTCGGATATCAAAGTCACGCTCAAGTATTTTGGCCGTCGAAGTCTTCAGAAACAAGGGAGGGCGGCCCATGTTCTGCTTCGTTACGAGCCGACGTATACAACCTTCTCGGCGACGGAAAATATCCCGGTTCTGGAGGGTGAAGATTCTCTTATCGCTCTTATTTTGTCCGACTTCAAAAACTTGAGGCAGGTTGGTTTTGAAGGGTCTGATTCGGAGCGGCATGTAGCTAATGTTACCGAATCAGATCAGTCCGAAACCGAGTCTGACGAGGTATTGAATTCGGCCGATCCTCCATCCACTTCGGGCCGAGAGGATCTGTCACTTGACGGCGTTTTTCACGGCTTAGAGGATCTTCCCGCCGCAGGCCGCGAAGACATGGCCGGGTTAAGCCTGACAAAACTTTTCAGGAAGGCGAATGCGGAAAGGTTGGCCGCGCGGCGAAGAGCGGAGGCCCTTCCGTCTAAAGTACCACCCGCCACCGAATCTCAACTCTCCCTACCTGTTAGCGAATCAGAGTCCTTGCACGTTATCGAGGTGAAGACGGCAAAAAATCGAAATGCCGAATCTACTTTGATTGTGCAGGCCGGCCAAGAAGTTGAGGAAGAGGCACAGAAACGCCCTACCGAGTTTGAGGCCGGCTCAGAAGAACAAGACGGCAAACGTCCTCGATTAGAGGGATTGAATGTGATCGTTCCTTTTGTCATTCAGTCGATAATAAAAATCATGTCGGTTTCTTCTGATGCTTCGACGCTTAAAGATCCAGAAGTCGCATTTAGCTTGGCTACATCCGTGTCGTTGTCGTTTGACAGAGAGGCTTTCCGGGTGGAACCAAATCTGAATGCAACAGCACTAGCCGCCCAATCGGCACTTTTGGTACATATTCGGACTTTGCTTCACTTAATCCAAATATTGTAGAAGATATGGTTTTAAATTCTTGTTTTGCAGACTGTCGGAAGGATAGCCAATATGGGCCGCCGCCATCGCGACGTCGTCAAACAAATTGGTCGTTTACGAAAGGAAGTTGAGGGCCAGAGGAGAAGGGCCGAGGTCGAAGCTTTGAGGGCGAACAAGGAAGCCTTAAGGGCCGAGGCCGAGGTGGAGAGGGCTCGTAGCGTGGATCAATTGAGATCGGATGCCGAGAAGAAGGCGGACGCGAGCGAAGATGCGCTCAAATTGGCCCGGAAGGCGGTCTCTAAACTGGAGGCTGAGTTGGCTAAAATGAAGGCAGCAAAGGAAATAGCCGACTCGGAGGCTTCCAAAGTATTCGAGGCCAGGAAAAATGCTGGACTCGCCGAGTATTTGGACCAAGTCCCCAAGTTTGAAAATCAGGGATTCAAACATGGCTGGCACAAAGCCCTTGCTGCTGCTAAAGCTTCATTGATTATGCTAATACCATATGAGCAAGTGGATGTTAAGCCATTGGAGTCTGATTCCGATGACTGATCTGGGTGACTGACATAGTTTTTAGGATGTCGAATGTATTTTTACAGTTTTTAATCTGGTATTTTTCATGCGTTGCTACAGTCATAGTTTTTTTTTTTTCAGGCATTTTCATGCAGGCTTGTAGCTTTTTGTTTGGTAATTTGCGTATATAAAATTTCATGAGTTGTGCTCAATTTGCTAAGGAAAATGTTGTTGACGAATGACATTGCTTTCAGTTATGGTTAGATCGGCTGCTTAGCTTAGGTATTTGGCCGACCAGATTAATAAATCTGCCCTTGCCTTAGCCAGGGCGCGAGCTTGCGAAGCCGAATGGGCCTAACTCGTGGGCTGGCTGAGGCACAGATTGATCGGCGCTTGCGCTTGAAAACATGGCCGACCAGATTAGTAAATCTGTCATTGCCTTAGCCAGACCAGATTAGTAAATCTGCCCTTGGTTTGAGAAGTCGAATGGGCCTAACTCGTGTGCTGGCCGAGGCACAGATTGATCGGCGCTTGCGCTTGAAAACATGGCCGACCAGATTAGTAAATCTGTCCTTGCCTTAGCCAGGGCGCGAGCTTGTAAAGCCGAATGGGCCTAACTCGTGTGCTGGCTGAGGCACAGATTGATCGGCGCTTGCACTTGAAAACATGGCCGACCAGATTAGTAAATCTGTCCTTGGTTTGAGAAACTGAATGGGCCTAACTCGTGTGCTGGTTGAGGCACAGATTGATCGGCGCTTGCGCTTGAAAACATGGCCAACCAAATTAGTAAATCTGCCCTTGCCGTAGCCAGGGAGCGAGCTTGCGAAGCCGAATGGGCCTAACTCGTAGACTGGCTAAGGCACAGACTGATCGGCGCTTGCGCTTGAAAACATGGCCGACCAGATTAGTAAATCTGCCCTTGGTTTGAGAAGTCGAATGGGCCTAACTCGTGTGCTGGCTGAGGCACAGATTGATCGGCGCTTGCGCTTGAAAACATGGCCGACCAGATTAGTAAATCTACCCTTGCCTTAGCCAGGGCGCGAGCTTGCGAAGCCGAATGGGCCTAACTCGTGGGCTGGCTGAGGCACAGATTGATCGGTGCTTGCGCTTGAAAACATGGCCAACCAGATTAGTAAATCTGCCCTTGCCTTAGCCAGACCAGATTAGTAAATCTGCCCTTGGTCTGAGAAGCCGAATGGGCCTAACTCGTGGGCTGGATAATTGTCATCCGACTTTTGACGTTTGGGATTACTGACGTTGCCTGGGGAGAGCTGCATATATTGAAGGATAAATGGGATGGGTGCACGCCAGAGGCCCTACTTATTTCCATTCAGGCAACTTGGGAGGGGACGAAGATTGGCTGAATTAGACGCCGCAATGAGTCGCAGTAGCGAGCTTATGCGTATGGGAAGAAGAACGTCCAAGGATCGGGAAACACAGCAGCCCCTTAGTTGTCGAAGCAGATCGCCCCGAAAGGACAGGCAACAATGGGAAAACTCTCCGCGCCCGCGATCGAGAATCGAGCCTGATGCGACGCCACGACCGTTGAGTTTTGCGGTTTTTGTGAGGAATAGACCAATGACGGAGGCGGATTATATCATTAAAGACCCAGGTGTGGCAGTCGAGTTCGCTCGACAGATCTTCCCCCCGGAAGTCCAACAATTGATGGTCGGACGTCAAGATTTTGAAGTATTTCGAGACGGCATACATGGGGCCATGAAAGGACTATATACTGCTTACGAAGTCGGCATGCGTCTGTGGGAAGCGCGACGTGAGAGTGAGAAAAAGGACGAAAGGAATCGCAGTCTGGAGATTCGCACAGAAAAGGCTGAACGTGAGCTTCGGGAGCTGAAGAATGTTCAAACGAGCACGTTGGTGGCGGCCGGTCAATCTAAATTGGTCGTTGAGGAGAGAGTGACCCAACGGACCTCGGGTTATTCAAAAGGGTTTTAGGACGGCCTGAAAGTCGGGATAGAGAAGACCAAACGAGACCTTGCTGAGGAGGTCTGCCGATGTGAAAATCGTGGATTTAAGCACGGCTGGATCAAGGCCCTTCAAACCGAGAAAGCTCTCGAAGCCGTGGGAATTGATTCAGCTTCGCCCCTGTATCATCGTCACTACTCACCCTATTCCGATTTCGAAATTGGGAAGAGCGACGATGAGGGTGCCGAATAAGTAGACTTTGGAACGCGAGAACAGACTTCGTGCCGAACAAATAGAATTTCTTTTATTTTCAACGTTCGTATTTGGTCTTGAAATGTTATGTGCTTAATTAAACGTATTATTTCAATTTACTGGCAAGTTTTGTGTTGCGTGGTGCAAATGTTTAAACATGCATTGACCAGCTTGAATTAAGAATAATTCTCAGTGAATATTTATTCGGCCAGTGAAGTGGTCCGAATGCATCTCTCACAAAGGCTCTGAATTCGGAGTCTTAATCAGCCTTAAGAGGCTTAATCGGCCCTAAGATGTCATACGCCAAAAGGGGCTCCGAATTCGGAGACTATTTTGGCCAATCGTGATATCCACGAAGGGTGCTCCGAACTCGGAGTCTTAATCGGCCTTAAGAGGCTTAATCGGTCCTAAGATGTCATGCGCCAAAATGGGGCTCCGAATCCGGAGACTTTATTTTGGCCAAACGTGAGATCCACGTAAGGCGCTCCGAATCCGGAGTTTTAATCGGCCCTAAGGTGTCATGCACCAAAAAGGGGCTCCGAATCTGGAGACTTTATTTTGGCTAATCGTGACATCCACGAAGGGCGCTCCGAATCCGGAGTCTTAATCGGCCCTAAGGTGTCATGTACCAAAAGGGGGCTCCGAATCCGGAGACTTTATTTTGGCCAAACATGATATCCACGTAGAGCCCTCCGAATTCGGAGTCTTAATCGGTCCTAAGGTGTCATGCACCAAAAGGAGGCTCCAAATTTGAAGACTTTATTTTGGCCAAACGTGAGATCCACGTAGGGCGCTCCGAATCCAAAGTCTTAATCGGCCCTAAGGTGTCATGCACCAAAAGGGGGCTCCGAATCCGGAGACTTTATTTTGGCCAAACGTGAGATCCACGTAGGGCGCTCCGAATCCGGAGTCTTAATCGGTCCTAAGGTGTCATGCACCAAAAGGGGGCTCCGAATCCGGAGACTTTATTTTGGCCAAACGTGAGATCCACGTAGGGCGCTCCGAATCCGGAGTCTTGATCGGCCCTAAGGTGTCATGCACCAAAAGAGGGCTTCGAATCCGGAGACTTTATTTTGGCCAATCGTGACATTCACGAAGGGCGCTCCGAATCCGGAGTCTTAATCGGCTCTAAGGTGTCATGCACCAAAAGGGGGCTCCGAATCCGGAGACTTTATTTCGTCCTTGGAAGGCTTAATTGGCCCTTAAAGGCTTGGGAGCGAGCTTGAGAAAACAAGAAACTTTGTATTGCAACGGTGGAATATATACAAGTATCAAGCCCACAAGTCGGGTCAATGATAGAATTTACGTAAATGTGTTGAATTCCAAGGCCGTGGCAGGCTTCTTCCTGTCATGTCTGAGAGCCGATATGCCCCTGTACCTACGATGGATTCTATCTGATAGGGGCCGTCCCAGTTTGGACCCAATTTTCCATCGGCCGGTCTCCGGTTGGCTGGAAGTACCTTCTTTAGGACCAACTCTCCTGGCGTGTATCGGCGTAACTGAACTCGCTGATTATACGACTTGGCGAGCTGTTGTTGATTCCGTGCCATGGATGCCAGGGCACGGTCTCTTTGTTCTTCGATTAGAATCAGATCCAGGGCAAGCATCATATCGTTTCGGCCCGTATCAAAAACTTGCGATTTCAAAGTTGGGAGGCCGATTTCCAGGGGTAAGATTGCTTGGGTTCCAAAGCATAGAGCAAACGACGTTTCTCCAGTGGATCTCCTGGGCATGGTACGATGAGCCCACAATACACTCGGCAATTCTTCGACCCATTTGCCTTTAGCTTTTTCCAGCCTCTTTTTGATGCCGTCCAAGATGGATTTGTTAGAGGTTTCGGCTTGACCATTGCTTTGGGGGTAGGCCGGTGTAGAGAAGTAAGGCCGAATGCCATACTTGCTGCATAACTCTCGATATATGCCACAATCAAATTGGGTGCCATTGTCTGAGATGAGAGCTCTCGGAATGCCGAAGCACGTTATGATGTTTCTCCATACAAAGTGTTTAATGTCAGCGTCTCGTATGTGTGTTAAAGCCTCCACTTCGACCCATTTTGTGAAGTAATTTGTCGCGACGATTAAGAATCACTTGTTCCCTGGGGCTCTCGGCAATGGTCCTACGATATCAAGTCCCCACTGAGCAAACGGCCAGGGACTGGTGATAGAGTTCAACCCTTCGGTAGGCAGATGGGTTAATGGGGAGAACTTTTGGCACTATTCGCATTTTTTTACATAACTCTCCGCGTCAGCTCTCATTGTCGGCCAATAATACCCCTGTGTTATAGCTCGATGGGCCAGGGAGCGTCTGCCAGAATGGGCACCACAACTGCCCTCATGTATCTCTGTCAGAAGCTCCTCCACTTTGTCGAGGTGCATGCATTCCAAATATGGACCAGAGAGGGACTTTTTATAAAGCCCTCCTTGCGGATCTAGATAGTATCGCAGGGTTTTGTTTCGCAGCTTGTGTGCTTCTCTTTTGTCCTTTGGGAGTTGTTCAGAAGAGAGGAATGCAGCAATGGGGTCCATCCAGCTTGGTGCGGATTCTATAACGTTGACATGGATTTCCTCCGAAGGGCCAATACTCGGCTCTGGGACGAAACCTACTTCGATGGTCCGTTTGATCTCAGAATTAATGGCGGAGGCTAGGCACGCCAAGGCATCCGCGTGTGTGTTCTGGTCGCGTGTCATTTGGTTCAGTTCATGATGGTCAAATTTTGCCAGCAAGGAATTGGCCGTTTTCATGTAGGCCGCCATACGGTCGTTTCTTGCCGCGTACTCCCCCTTTAGCTGATTGATTACCAATTTTGAATCACAAAACACAAGCAGACGCCGAGCGCCGAGAAGGTGCGCATTCCGCAGACCGGCTAGAAGGGCTTCGTATTCGGCTTCGTTATTTGATGCTTCGAAGCCAAGCTTGACGGCCTGCTCAATTACTGCGCCATCTGGAGACATGATTACAACTCCGGCGCCGCTGCCCCTTTGGTTAAACGATCCATCACAGTATAATTGCCAAATATCCCCGACATAAATTCTCCAGTTCGGCTTTGGTCGAACTTCAGCCTTTGGTTGAACTTCGTTAGGTTTGAGGTTGGCAAGTTCGCCGGTGAATTCGGCAACAAAGTCGGCCAACACCTGCCCTTTGATTGCGATTTTAGGTAAAAACTGAATGTCGTATTGGCCGAGTTCAAGAGCCCATTTTGAAACACGTCCTGATGCTTCTGCACTCCGTAGTATTGATCGGAGGGGATAATCTGTTAGCACCCCAATGCTATGTCCCTGGAAGTAATGCATCAGTTTTCTTACCGCCATGACTAGGGCTAAGATGAGTTTTTCCAGCTGAAGGTAGCGTGTTTCGGCGTCGACCATTGCCTTGCTCACATAATACACTGGCCGTTGCTCCCCCTTCTCCTCTTTTAACAGTACGGCGCTGACGGCCCTATCAGAAACTGCCAGATATAGAATGAGCGGGTCACCAGCAACGGGTGTTGTCAAGAGAGGTACTGAGCGGAGGTAGGTCTTGAGTCCGTTGAAAGCTGTTTCGCATTCGGCGGACCATTCAAAAGCCTTACCCTACCATTGTGTCTGAAAGAATTGTCGGCGGCAATCTGTAGACCGGCTGATGAACCTGTTGAGTGCAGCGGCCATCCCTATCAACTTTTGGACTTCTTTTACTGAACGGGGGGAGTCGAGTTCCAAGATTGCTGTGACTTATCTCGGGTTGGCTTCGATTCCTCGGTGATTGACGATGTAACCCAGGAATTTGCCAGAGCCGATTCCGAACACACACTTGGAAGCGTTCAGTTTCATTCTGTATTTACGTAAGATGCTGAATGTCTTTTCTAGATCGGCTATATGATTCTGTTCTTCTTTGGACTTAACCACCATATCATCGATGTATACTTCCATAGTGTGGCTGAGTTGTTCTTTGAACATGGCGGTGACCAGTCTTTGGTAGGTTGCCCCTGCATTCTTCAACCCAAAAGGCATAACTTTGTAGCAATAGGTTCCTCTTGGGGTGAGGAATGCAGTTTTGTCCTGGTCATCTGGATGCATGGCGATTTGATGGTAGCCTCTGTAAGCATCGAGGAAGCTCATGCGTTGATGATGTGCCATCGCATCAACAAGCTGGTCGATTCTGGGTAGAGGAAAACAGTCTTTGGGGCAAGCTTTGTTCAGATCCGTGAAATCGACGCACACTCGCCAAGTCCCATTTTTCTTCTTCACCACCACTGTATTGGAGAGCCACGTAGGGTAAGTGACTTCTCTAATTGCCCCAGCGTCAAGCAGTCTGTCTACCTCCTCAACAACGGCGGCAGTGTGCTCCGCGGCTGACCGTCAGCCTTTCTGAATGATCGACTTACATTTGGGATCGACATTCAAATGGTGCTGTGAAACTGATGGGTCTATTCCCAGCATTTCGTACAGAGTCCACGCAAAGACGTCGAGATTGTTGAGTAAGAAAGAGATCAGCTGCTGCCTGTTGGCCTGATTCAGAGAGGCGCCGATCATGAAGAACTTTTCTGGGTTTCCATCGATGTCAACTCGGTCTAAACCTTCCGTGGCCTTCTCATTTGGATGCCGCGCAACGTCATCAAGGATCTCCCGATTCGGCACCTCAATGGAGTTTACTTGCAGTTCCTTTGGCGTTCTGGCGGCAAGGAGATAACATGCTTGTGCCGATTTCTAGGAGCCACAGATTTGCTCAATGTCGTGTTCTGTTGGGAAACGTAGCAGTTGATGATAGGTGCTTGGGACGGCCTGCAAGGTATGCAACCACGATCGCCCCATGATGAGATTGTACAGCGATGGCAGCCTGACGACCAAGAATTCCACATCCACCGTTCTGGAACCTGCTCGAACGGGTAAGTTGATCTTTCCCAATGGATACTCTGGACTGGCATTGAAGCCGAATAGTGGATAAGGAGCCGGAGTCAGGTCTGACTCGTTGAATCTGAGTTTGATGAAGGTTTTATAATACATAACCTCCGAAGTACTGCCCTGGTCGATAAGAACGCGTTCAACGGTGAACCAGTTTACGCGTAGCTCAACAACCAATGGATCGATGTGAGGGAGTGTTACGCCGATCAAATCAGAGTCGTCAAAGGTGATACTTGGCGTTTCTCAGAGCCGCTTTGCTGGCGTGAGTTACTGTTGGGGACTTGGATGTGATTGGATCGCATGCACGGCCGGGGCTGCTGGCAAGCTGTATATCATGTGGACGGTGTCAAGCGGAAATGCATCATTCGGAAGGGCAGGTGTTTTGATCACACTCCTTCGGACGCATTGTTGAAGACGTTCGTTCTTTGCCAACTCCTCAAGATGATCTGTTGAGGCATAGCGGCCGTCAGTTTCTTCCTGTCGGGCTCGAGATCATCGATCATCTGCCCTCGGGGGTCGCACAGAAGCCTGGCGCACTGTTTGTTTGGATTTTGCTATTTTCCGAGGCCAGATCGCGACGAAGTCGTTCGTTCTCAGCGATGATGTTGTCCAACCTCTATTTGGTTTGCCTAGCTTGTGCCATGGTCGCTTGTATTGTATTTTGCGTTGGGTTTGAAGATGAGCAGAGGTCCAAGGCAAGTCTTGTTGCGATAGTTTTTGGTCCAAGCGAGTTTGCTGGAGTGAGGTCATCTCTCTGTGTTGTCTCGTCAGTGGCTATCGGAGGATTTTCAGTCATGTCTGCCATGGATGTATTTGAGTATTCCCACAGACGGCGCCAGTTGTGGGGAAGTGGTTTGGAAATACTCTTTAGATCTTGGGAGACGCTAGTGATCCTCAGCTAGTCCCTTGAAAAGATACAAACACTCTGGTCGGGGGTGCCGAAATTAGCACTCCGACGGACAAGTCAGTTCAGACACTTAAGATAGCTTGTTTATTAAGTTAAGTGAAGTGATTCTTACATACCTTTCTAAATCTGTGGTTCTTGTATTTATACTTGCTTTCTGGGCCTCGGGGCCTGAGCCTACTTTTATCCCATTCCCTTTTTATGAATTCAGAGCTACTGATCTCCGGCTATTCGGCCTTCCTAACGTATTCGGCATCCTAGTCACGCAATATGAAGCCGAATAATATCTAATTTCTGGGGTACGCACCTTCCGACTCTTCTACTTATTCGGCTCCCACAATTCTGTTTTTTTTTTTTTTTTTTTACTTTGTTTCACAAAGAGAAAAGTTTGAAAGAGAGAGAGAGAGAGAGAGAGAGAGAGAGAGAGAGAGGGGGCGGGGAGGAGGTTTACGCAATTGCAAATAAAAAGTTCAAAAAATTGAAAGTACAACATATGTGAGTTATAGACAAGCAGATATAGCAAAGTGTAGCACTGTGGAGAGAAGGTTTACGCAATTGCAAATAGAAAGTTCAAAAAATTGAGAGTATGACATATGTGAGTTGTAGACAAGCAGAGATAGCAAAGTGTATCACTGTGGAGAGAGGGTTTACGCAATTGCAAATAGAAAGTTCAAAAAATTAAGAGTATAACATATGTGAATTGTAGACAAGTAGAGATAGCAAAGTGTAGCACTATGGAGAGAGGGTTTACGCAATTGCAAATAGAAAGTTCAAAAAATTGAGAGTATAACATATGTGAGTTGTAGACAAGCAGAGATAACAAAGTGTAGTACTGTGGAGAGTGCTTCTCTCTATCTCTCTCTCTCTCTAAAACTCACCACTCTCTGCGAAAGGTTTTTCTGCAAAATTGTTGGAGTGAAGAAGAATCAACCATGAATAGCCACAACAATCCGAACTATTTTGACGACGAACAAGTCGATCCATTTTCTCTGTAATTAAGTATTCCATGAGTATGGGTTTTAATTTCTTGTAGCAGTGTGAGTTCATATGTAGGAAGAGTCGTACTCTATTTTTATTGTTGATGCCCTATTTAGAACATACAGTAAAATGTTACTGTCAATCAAAGTAATACTTTACTGTGAAAAAGAATAACATGTTACTGTTTACGTCAATTTTAACGGTAATTTTTTTTTAAAAAAAATTTCATAGTCAACCATGATCTTATTTGATAAATCTTGATAAGAGGATTCGAAAAATACTAATTATTTTATTAAAAATCGACATCTAAATCAAAAGTTATATCATTTTAAAATTTAAAATATTAAATTAGTCACCAAAGATATTTTTGTAATAGTGGTGTGTGTTGGGTTTTTCAAGAATTTTTTTTTGTACTTGTCCTTAATACATTAAAGTTTAATTATGAGGGAAGTTTAACCAAATCCCTCTTTCTATTTACATGCTCCAACAAAGCTTTTTTACTTTATTTATTTATACACAAACTGTTTAAAGGGTTAGTTTGGAATTTTTTTTTTTTTTGGGGGGGGGGGGTTAAAATAGCTTGTAGTATAACTAGTCTATTGAAGAGAGTAAAATATGACGAGACTAATTATAATAGGCAACAAGTTTTTCTTAAAAAGGCTATTGAAAATGTTTGCCATGAGCATAATGTCTAAGAAATATGATTGGTTAATAATTAGAAAAAAAAATATGGGAGAGAAACTTATCTTATATATTCTAATTGATTGTTGTACGAGCACGAAATTATTTTCTCGTATAATCCTGTTGATCAAGTTTGCGCTCTTCCAAACGTCGTTGCTTTACTCCCTGAAAACACAAATGTAAGCTAGCTGGCGGGTGTGTGCCGGATACCTCTCCGATGCCTAAGTCAGCAAAATAGACAAATAGACAAAAGCTCTGTGTACTCGAGAATCAAAGTTGTGATACTTGTACATAGGTCTTGTTATGAGCTTTTATAGATTTCGCTTGGCACAATCCTAGTAGGACTCTTACTCCTCAATGTAGAGTGCTCCTAGGAATCACATCTCTAAAAGATAATGCTTATCCCTTAACACCCTTCTCACTGCTTCAACTAAGTGAAATAGTTTTACCTCGGTAGTACGACAAAACAATTGAGCTAGCACTGACATGCTTAAGCAGCAGATTTAACCGAGTTTCACCTAGCTCGGTTCCACCTTGCTCTTACAAGTCGGCTTCCTGTACCTCGGTTCAGCATACTCCAACTGGGCTATCTCAGTCATTTATGACCGAGCTAACTAGGCCCAATGGCGAAGCCCATTCTACTCAGTCCACAGCTTGGCTCACTTCTACCCAGTCCTAGCTCGGCCCAGATTTACACATTTTACCCTCTCAATTGCCCCTTAATGCTATCTGCAACGCATGATTTGGGATTATTCTTCTCCAACCGAGCTAGAAACATTCAAGCCAACCGAGCTCACCTTCCACCGGGCTACCGGTGAGTCCGGTCCATAAACGTCTTTTCAATTGCCCTGCACGTTTGAATCGTTTTCTATTCTTTTGGACACGTGGCAAGCTCTCATTGGCCAAGTATAGCTGTCATAGCCATCTTCGTACTCCGCAAATTTTGAACAGTCTCGCCATTTCTATACTTTGTACGAAAACCCTACTTTTTGAACAAAACACACCACTGTTCATCTTCTCTCTCTTGCCCTCTGAGCCTCTATTTTCCCAATCATAGCACCTGCAAAGCTCGTGTTTTCATTGTCATCCTTGCGGTCTTGATCTTCATCCTTTCATCTTAAATCTGTAAGTAGCTCAATCCTTCTTTCTTTTCATTTGTATAGTATAACAACATGTAATATAATATACATGTGCTTTTCAAAACACACTTGTTTGGTTTTCACACAAATGGCTAAGAACCATTTAGGCAAGAATCTCACTCTAACTAGATTCACAAACAACCTGTATCATGATGCTTTTGATCCAAAATAATACCACGACCGAGATAGGAACCTGTTTACCAGAGGTGCATATTAGAACGAACTAGAAACGTCACCCAATGACCAAGCTAAAACTTGGAGTCATTACTTGTGCTATGACCGAATTAAGAACGTGGATATACCCTGCGAACTAACCTCTAACCGAGCTAGAGGCCTTGTGTTGGCCCTTCCGTATTACTGAACTGCGAACTCCCTATCATTCAAACAAACCGTGCTTAGCCCTCACAATTTTCTTTGTAATTTGACTGTTTACTTAGTCTGGTCCAGTTGTTTGGGCATAACACTTTTTATTTCCACTTTGCAGACTTGACTAGGTTGGCTAGGCACGCCTTTGCACCCTGCCCCCAGGCAGGTTTGGTCAACCGAGCCAACCAAAGCCCAAGTCACGCCGAGCTAGGCTTAATTTATTCTCATCCTTACATGGGTAAATACCAATTTTTAGTAGACTCTCCTAGGGCCATAGCCGAATTTCAAAAGGACTACCAAATTCCAGACGACGTCTATCTTTTCCTAGCCAAACTAGAAACAACACCCTGGGGCAAACCCGACTTTGTGCCGTTCACCGTGATATCGATTGTTGAAGCTAGCCTTCGGTTTCCCGTTCAACCTCTTCTTTGCGAATTCCTTAGGCAGACAAGACTCTGCCCTACCCAACTTTTCACAAATTCATACAGAATAATAAACGGCATCGCCGAACTAAACCGTCTGCTTGGCCTTAACCTCGGTTTGGCCGAACTATTCCATCAATACTCACTCGGCCAAAATGAAGACGGCTGGGTATATTATTTAAGAATAAGAAGACGCCGAGAGAAAATAATTAAAAATACACCAGACAAAGACGTGAATGACGACGACTTCTTCTAGGTTTCTGGCAACTTTGAAGACTAGGAAGCCCAGATACCGGGCTACATTATTAACTGGAATAAAGGAACAGCAGGTATGAATACCTCGGCTTAGTTTGTCTGTTTTGTGCCCTTGCTGTTTATAACTTTTATACCGCGCTAACCGTTGTCTTTCACCTTATGCAGACTTGAACCAGCTAAAGTCACAATACCAATACCCCAACCTAGATGCTCTCCGCGCCGCGCTTCAATACCGTCATCAAGGTTGGGCCGAGCTACTTAACTTCGAGCTAACCTATCGATACATTGGAAGGAGGAAGGTCAGAGTAATTGATTTTCTATTGGAACCATCACCAGAACCGGACCCCAACTTGCCACAAATAAACCTCGTTCCCTTAACCGAAAAGCAAGAAATGGCCAAGCGTCGAGCTGTTTGAACCTTGATAACCGAAACAACTACTCCAGCCGGCGGTGAACCAACCGAGACATCACAAGCCGGTCAAACACACGATGATGTGGTAGCTCTCCCAACAACTCGGGCCTCGTCATCTCGGCCAAATAAGTGTTCTCGCACCTCTTCGACTGAGCAACGGCGGTTGACTGATGAGGAGGATCGCCCGTTTCCTGAGACAACACCACCGAGCCCTAAGCCCGTCCAAACTGACTAGGCTAGCCCTTCAGAATGGGCACCCAAAATAACATACAAGAACCAGGCTGTTTCAAACACAGACTTGGTGGTGGCAGACAAGTACCACACGCTTGCCTTCAACCTTGCGAAAAGCGTGTGTCTGCCAGCCGACATAGAGCACCACGATCACTTGACCGAGCTCAAGGCCATCCGCTCGGCAATTAAGTCAATAGTGCTGGTAAGTGCTCTGTTCGTTTGTTCTCTATTTCACACCATCTGTTCGCTCAGTTTTAATCATAATTGATATCTCTCCTTTTGCAAGCTATGCAGAAAAACCACGTTGCTTACAAGCGCGTGCTAGAGCAGCGTAAGACAGCGTCGCTGACTGTAGCAGATGCCAACGCTAAAACGGTCGAGCTGAACGAAGCGAAGCAAAAAATGACCGAGCTTGAATCTGATATTGCCCAACTTACCGAGCTGGTCAATGTGGCGGAAGCGGACAAGCAAAAAGCTTTGGCAGCGCTAAAAGACCGTTAATTGCGCAAGCTGGCCAAGCTTGAAAGGAAAAAAGATGGCGAGATTGCCGAGCTAAATAAGAAAATGGAGGATGTTGAAAACAGTGGTTACAAGGAGGGGGAGGCCACCTACATCCTGCAATGTGAAGCTTCAAAGGATATATTTTTCAAATGCGGATGGAAGACGACTACCACAAAGCTCGGTTATGGTCAAGAAACCGAGGTCTTCCAGAACCCTCCTCTCCACTTCATTCCGAGTTATATGGCAGACTACGCCAATGCGATCCAAGAAAAATTGCTTCAAATGGAGGAGGATGAAGAGGCATCCCCAGAGCCAAACAATGCCCCAGCTGCTACTAATGATCACGGTCCCCAAACTACTCAGTCAGCTCGAGTGGATCCACCGGTGCCCATTACGGTTGAAGATGTGGCTGTGACCGACATTCCTGCTGGAACCGGGCTACCAAGTGGTGAATCTCGGGTTGACCTGGATGCAAATCTGGATGATCTATTTGCCTGATGCTAACTTTTTGAAAGAATTTGTAACCAGGCTGAAGCTCCACCTCTTGTAATGTAGTTCTAATCTTGAATGAAATCTGCTATTTTTCCATTCTTTTTGCTCGGTTCATATCCTACTTGTGTTTGTCTCTCAACTTAAATTGGCATGTCATGAAATATTTTTGGCTGAGATAGCCATCTCGGTTTATTAGCTTTTTAATCTGTTTGTTCGTCATTCCTGCCAACCTCTTTAGCCTAGATCCTTATCTCGGCTGAAGAGAACTAAATGCTGGTTATTCCTGCCAACCTCTTCAAACTAGATCCTTATCTCAGTTGAAGAAAGATAAATGTTGGTTATCCCTGCCAACCTCTTTAGCCTAGATCCTTATCTCGGCTGAAGAGAGATAAATGTTGGTTATTCCTGCCAACCTCTTCAGCCTAGATCCTTATCTAGGTTGACGAGAGCTCAATGTTGGTTATTCTGGCCAACATTCTTAAGTCTAAATCCTTATCTCGGCTGAAGAGAGCTAACTTGTTTGGTTATTCTTGCCAAACTTCTGATTGCCCCTTGCTGGCAATGATTGAGAACAATTTTTACTATAGAAAGAATTATGCTGAAAAGGAAACTACTTTTTTTTTGAAAAAAGAAAAATTACAAATATTTAAAGAAAAAAGCTAAAAATAAAATAGTTTGAGATTAGCAGTGTTTCATGGCCTGGGAATAGCCTTATTGTCTCCATCTTCCAAGTGATATGCCCTTTTTCCTGCTAAACCAACCACTTTGTATGGTCCTTCCCAATTAGGTCCCAACTTGCCATCTCCGGGTACCAAAGTGTTGCCCATTATTTTGCGTAATACCCAATCCCCAATCTTGAATTGCCTCAGATGCACCATTTTGTTATATTTTCTGGATAACTCCTGCTGGTATGAGGCAATGTGAACTAGAGCTTTTTCCCTTCTCTCTTCTGCAAGGTCGAGTTCCAAGGCTATGGCTTCTCCATTCAAGTTTGGGTCAAAATTTTCACTTCTAATTATGGGGGGGCCGACTTCCAGTGGGATTACTGCCTTCATGCCATAAGCCAAGGAAAAAGGTGTTTCACCGATTGACCGCCGAGGTGTAGTACGGTAAGCCCATAAAACATAAGGAAGCTCCTCGACCCACTTGCTTTTTGCTTTCCCTAACCTTTTTTTTAAGCCATCCAAGACTACTTTATTTGATGCTTCTGTCTGGCCATTCACTTGAGGATATACTGGTGTAGAGTTGTAAAATTCTATCTTATATTCCTCGCAAAAGCCCCTGAAGATTTTACCATCGAACTGAGTGCCATTGTCGGATATTAGAGCCTTAGGTATGCCGAATCGAGTTATGATATTCTTCCAGACAAATTTCTTAACATCTTTCTCCTTTATTGATGCAAGTGCTTCTGCCTCCACCCACTTTGTGAAGTAGTCTGTTACTGCGAAAAAGAACTTTCTGTTGTCGGATTCTGTTCGAAGTGGGCCAACTATGTCCAGGCCCCATATTGCGAAGGGCCAGGGGCTAGTTAATGGTAGAAGCTCTCTGACTGGTTGGTGTATTCGGTGTGCGAACTTCTGACATTTCTCGCACCTTTTGACATACTTCTCAGAATTTGCCTGTATATATGGCCACCAATATCCTTGTGAGATTGCTCTGTAAGCCAACGATCTTCTCCCTTGGTGGCTTCCGCATACGCCTTCATGTATCTCGAACAGAAATGCCTCGACCTTGCTAGGATGGACACATTTCAAGTAAGGTCCTGTGAAGGATTTTTTGTATAATGCCAATGATGGAGAGAGCCAAAATCGTTGTGACTTTGTTCTTATTTTGTTGGCCTCTTTCTTCTCTTCAGGTAGGATGCCGTCTTTTAAGAATACTATAATGGGATCCATCCATGAAGGGCCTAGTTCGGCACAACATACCTCAACTACTTTGGGTTCTTCAATGTTTGGTCTGGGTAGGAAGTCGATCAGTAATGGATGTGGGATAGATGTATCTGCCATTGAAGCAAAGTCTGCTAGTTCGTCTGTTCTGCTATTTTCTTCTCGGCCGATTTGCTCTATCCGCACTACTTCGAACTTCATGATCTCCTTTCTGACTAACTCTTGGTACTTAGCCATCCTCTTATCTTTTGCCTCGTAGTCACCTGAAATCTGGTTTACTACCAGTTGGGAGTCACTGTAAACCATTAGCTCGGTGGCCTTCATGAAAAGTGCTGATTTTAGGCCCGCTAAAAGTGCTTCATACTCCGCCTCATTGTTTGATGCTGGGAAGCCAAGGTTGACTACTTGTTCCACTATTAGGCCATCTGGTGAGATGAGGACTATGCCAAGTCCTGCACCATGCCTATTGGATACTCCATCTACGAAGAGCTTCCACATCTCTCCGACGAATAGTTTCCAGCAAGTAGAGGGGTTGGATGATGTCTTGGGGTCATGTGTGTTACTGATGTTTTCTTCTAAGTCCATGTCTGCTGTTAGGGCTTGCTCTTTACTATCTGACTGCCCATGTTCTACTTGTTGATGAGTCCTTGCTGGGAATGGCGCGGTTTGCCCCTTCCTTCCTATCTTCAATGCTGTATGGCTTGGAATGTAGCTGGGCATCTTGTTTTGGGGGCGGCGCAATTCCTGCGGCACTTTCCATCCCTACTTCAGTTGTATCGGTCAAGTCAACTGCGCAGATGTGATGACTTCCTAGTGTGAACTCAGCCACAAAGTCTGCTAAAGCCTGGGCTTTTATTACTATTCTGGGTTGGAATTTGATATCGAACTGCCCCAACTCCACCGCCTATTTCAAGATTCGTCCAGAAAAATTTGCCCTCTCAAACAAGGCTTTTAGTGGAAAAGCCGTTAGGACGACTACGGTGTGGGCATGGAAGTAGTGTGATAACTTTCTTGAGGCCATCATTAAAGATAATGCCAGTTTTTCTAATGGTAGGTACCTGGTTTCAGTGTCCAGCAGGGTTTTGCTAACATAAAAGATAGGCAGGTGTTGGATTCCTTCCGCTCTGACTAACACTGCACTGGCTGCATGCTATGAAACCGCTAAGTACAAAAAGAGCTCTTCTCCTAGCACTGGGGTTACTAACAACGGTGGAGAGGTCATGTATTCTTTCAAGCTTTCTAGAGCGTGGTCGCATTCTTCATCCCACTCAAACTTGGCTTTTAATGCTTGGAAGAATGGTCGACATCTGTCTGATGACTGACTTATAAACCAGTTGAGTGCAGCTGCTAGGCCAGTGAGATGCTGCACCTCTTTAATTGTGTTGGGCCTCTCAAGATCCTAGATTGCTTTGATCTAAGAGGGGTCTGCTTCTATACCTCGGTTAGTCACCAGAAAACCTAGGAATTTGCCTGATCCTACGACGAATGCACACTTGGATGTATTTAGATGCAACTTATTCTTCTTCAGTATTTGGAACATTTCATCTAGGTCCCTGAGATGGTCTTTTTCATCCTTGCTCTTGACCACCATGTCATCTATGTAAGCCTCCATTGTTCTGCCTAACAATGGTTCGAACATTTTGGTGACCATCCGTTGGAATGTAGCCCCGGCGTTCTTTAGGCCAAAGGGCATGACCTTGTAACAATATAATCCTCTAGGTGTTGTAAATGACGTGACCTCCTGGTTTGGTTCATGCATAGCGATCTGATGGTAACCTCTATATGCATCAAGGAAGATAAGTCGATTGTGTCCTGCCGTCAGGTCTACCAATTGGTCTATCCGTGGTAGGGGAAAACTGTCCTTTAGGCATGCCTTGTTGACTGTTTTGTAATCCACGCAGACACGCCATTTTTCCGTTCTTCTTTGGCACTATTACAGTATTGGAGATCCACCTGGGATAGTGCACTTCTCTGATGGCTCCAGCCTCCAGCAAGTTTCCTACTTCCTCTGCCACTATCTCCGCGTGGTGGAGTGTCGATCTGCGAGTTCACTGTATAATTGGTCTGGCAGTTGGGTGGACATTAAGTTGGTGACAAATGAAGTTTGGGTCAATGCCAAGCATGTCGTATGGTGTCCAGGCAAACACTTCGATGTTAGAGGTTAAGAATTCCATGACCTCTATTCTCTCAGTGCTAGACAAAGATGAGGCGAGCAAAAAGAACTTTTCTGGGTTCTTTTCATCTATCCTTACCTCTACCAAGTGTTCCACTGTCTTCTGTTCAGCTGCCTTACCAATATCCGCAAACAGTTCATTGCTCTCTAGCTCTTCCACCATCTGTACATACCTTTTTGCAGCCCTGCTGCCATTTACTGTGACGAAGCACTGTTTCGACATAATTTGGTCTCCCAAGACCTCTTCAATTACTCCGGCTTCATTGGGGAACCGTAATGCTTGATGGTAGGTTGACGCTACCAATCGCATGGCGTGCAACCATGTTCTCCCTAAGATTATGTTATAAGTGGAAGGAACTTTCAATACCCAGAATTCCACCTGTTTTGCCATGGTTTCTGTCTTGACTGGGAGGATTATTTTGCCCACTGGCCACTCTGGCATTGAGTTGAATCCGATAAGGGGAGATGTCGCAGGTGCCATGTCTTTGTCCTCCAATTTTAATTGTTTGAAGGTCTCGTAGTACATTATTTTGCATGAGCTTCCTTGGTCAATCAGAATCTGCTTGATGTCGATATTTTTGACACGCAAAGTCACCACCAGTGCGTCATTGTGAGGGCAATGTAGCCTTGCTAGATCCTTGTCTGAGAAGGGTATGACTTTCGTAGCTTCTGTTCTGCCCTTTTGATGGTAGACTGTGCACTTAACACCTCCTTCAAATGCTCTGCCTTTTTTATCATCTCCCTAAGTTCATATACTCGCTCAGGTTCGACGATCCCATGAATAACGTTGATTACGCCTTGGAATGGACCGTTGTCTAGCATCCCGTTCGGTTTGTTGAGGTCTTGGGGGGCTGGCTGTGTCCCGCCTTCTATGTACTGGTCCAAGTGCCCAACTGCCACTAACTCCTCCAGATGTTGCCTTAGGGGTGTGCAGTTTTCAGTTCGGTGCCCCTTCTCATCATGGAAGGTGCAACGGGACCTCTCGTCATAGCCCCTTTGTGCTTCTCCCAACTTGGCTGGCCGCCGAACGTAAGGTTCATTACGTATCTCGCTGAGAATCTGGTAGATAGGTTTATTGAACACGGTGGTGATGGCAGTGCGGACCCTTAACTTCCTTTTTTCTGGGTCCTCTCTGTTGGCTCACCTGCCTCGCCCATTCCTACTTGGTTGTTCTACCGTGTTAACTTTTGCAGTAGTCCTTTTATCTAGTACCGCTGCTGTGCCAGGCTTTGCTTTAGCCCGGGCGCTACCTTCCTCTACACGGATATGTTGATGCACCCTCTCCATTAGGGCCTCCATCGTGAGGGGTGACATCATAGTAATTGAGTCCCTCAATTTGTTTCCGACTGGTAGACTCCTTTTGTATTGTGCGATGGCGAGATTTGTAGGGCAATCCCCAATCTAGTTGAAAGTCTCCTAATATCGACTGTTGTAAGACCTCAATGTCTCCTTTTCGCCCATGTTAATGGAGAGTAGCTGATCAATCTCTACTGGTGTCTTAGTGTTCGTTCTGAATCTAGTCACGAACGCTTCTGCCAATTGTGCCCATAAGGCGATGCTGCCTTCAGGTAGCCTTTCGAACCAGGTTAGACTTAGGTCGCCCAGGCTGGATGGAAACAGGATACACATTAGGGCCTCATTTCGCCGATATATGGCCATAACCTAGCGACAGTGACTTAAGTGCATGTAGTGGTCCGTCTTCCCGCCGTAAGTAGTAAATTTGGGCTGGTGGAAGCCTGAAGGTAGTGGTGCGTTCTCTATTGCCGGAACGAATGGCGAACTCTGTAACCTTGCTAATACTTTATCCGCTGGTTCGTAAGCAAGGTGCAACATTGGTATCCCTACCTCGACACTCCCATGTGTCCTAGGGGCCAATCGCTGTAGCGCTGAAACCCTCCGAGGGTCACGAGCCCTGGTGTCTTCCTTTCATCGGGCTCTCTCCTCCAGCACTGTCCGTAAGTCTGCTGATCTAGGCAACTCCGTGTGCCTAGATCTCGTCTGGTGCATATGCGAGGGGCGATAGCTGCTTCTCTCTCTGTATATGACCTTTCAGTCCTCGTTTTCTCTGACCGGGAGTGACGAGTCCTAGAAGTCCTTGACTGAGTATCGCCTGTTCTAAGGCTCATACTTTCTACTTGTGAAGGTGTGGTATGTCTGTCGCAGTCTTCTGAGTGGCGAGGGGCCATGTTGCCTTTGCGCCCCTCTCCTGTCGCCACCCCTTTCCCTTTTATCTGGCGTTTCATTGTCTTCATGTCTGCCGCCATCCTCTTTATTAACTCGTCTTGTTCCCTCACGCGGTCCTCCAGAACTTGAGAATCCAGCCTCCGCCTCTGTCTATCAGGACTTTGAGAGCGACGGGGACCAGTGCCCCGTTTCTCCCTTGTGTCCCTCTGGGAGTTTCGTCGCTGGGGTTCTAATTCTGCCATGGGTGAGACAGAGGGTAGACCTTCGCGCCTCCTACCCCCCTCCGGGGTTTGCCCATCAATAGCAGATTGCGGCAGGTCTTCGTTGTGCGCCATTGCTTTCAGCTAGAGAGGAAAACTTGATCAAGAGGTTTTGTTCTTTGTGTAATTTCCACAGATGGCGCCAATTGTACGAGCACGAAATTATTTTCTCGTATAATCCTGTTGATCAAGTCTGCGCTCCTCCAAACGTCATCACTTTATTCCCTAAAAACACAAACGTAAGCTAGCCGGCGGGTATGTGCTGGATACCTCTCCGATGCCTAAGTCAGCAAAATAGACAAATAGACAAAAGCTCTGTGTACTTGAGAATCAAAGTTGTGATACCTGTACATGGGTCTTGTTATAAGCTTTTATAGATTTCGCCTAGCACAATCCTAGTAGGACTCTTACTCCTCAATGTAGAATTCTCCTAGGAATCACATCTCTAAAAGATAATGCTTATCCCTTAACACCCTTCTCACTGCTTCAACCAAGTGAAATAGTTTTACCTCGGTAGTATGACAAAATGACCGAGCTAGCACGGACATGCTTAGGCGGCAGATTTAACCGAGCTTCACCTAGCTCGGTTCCACCTTACTCTTACAATTTGGTTTCCTGTACCTCGGTTCAGCATACTCCCACCGGGCTATCTCGGTCATTTATGACAGAGCTCACTAGGCCTAATGGCGAAGCCCATTCTACTCAGCCTGCAGCTCGGCTCACTTCTACCCAGTCCTAGCTCGGCCCAGATTTACACATTTTACCCTCTCAATTGTCATATTATTAAATTTAAAAAATAAGTCTAATTTTTGAATTAAAATAACAATGTCCTATTTTCTACCGTGGATGTTTCCTTCTTTCTTTTTATGTTTTTAATACATTGCAGTAAACAATGAGATATGCCAATGAAAATAAGATCCAAAAAAGAGTTTTAAGATCTTAAAATTAAACTCCTTTCAATTATCTTGAAATTAAACTCTTTTCAATTATCTAGAAAATTTGGATTTTTCTTTTAAAAAACTGAAATAATCACTTTTCATAAAATAAACTCTTGTTTTGGGCAAGGTTTCCCCTTTGGATGATAATTTTTTTTCCATTTTTTTGTTCAAATTATCTCATTATTATTGTATAAATTGTCTTTATACATATATCTCACTTAATAATTTTAAAATAATGAATCAAATGCAGTGGAGGCTAATCTTGCGTCAGACAAAGTATGTGTATAACAACTGCCCAATTTGTTACGTTCATTAATAATGGTGGTCTAGTCTCTTACCTATGGTGTTATCATGAAATTTTTTGCTTTAAAATCAAGTGATGGCTCGAGTTTTGAAATTTTAGTCATTTAAGCTATGTGAGGATCGAATAAAGATCTATAAATATTGTAGATCTATCAAGCTGTCGAATACCTTGTATATATGGAGTATGGAGTTATTATTAGTATTCCAATAATTTTATGCTAGTGTTTTGCCCTCTCAATATCAATGATTATGAATTTACATGGCTTTGAAGAGAGAGATTTGGGCACTGAAAGGTTCATTTATGAGTTACATATTTCTGCACGAGATAAATTTAGTAAAATTAGAGCTGCTTGCTTGTTGAAGGGGACTTCGTGACTTCATTTATTTATCAACTATATGAAACAAACATAAATACATAATGTAACAATAATTAACATAACAACTCACTTTTGTCCCTAAAAAAATTAAAAATTAAAAAAAAAAAGGAAAAAAAAAAAGATACATAATGTAGACACAAATATACCAACCAAGTAGACACAAATATACCAACTAAGTAGCAACCGGTGTGTGTAATTCCTAGAGTTATTTCTATTGGGTTACATAATTTGAACTAGTAACTTTATTTCTTCTTGTCTTTGGTCTTTTAAATGGTAGAAAGTACAGATTGAGCCATCTTTTCCTTTACTATCGTCTTCGGTGTTGGAATTACACTAGTTTTATCCTTGTCTGACATTTTTCTCAACTCTCTCTCTCTCTATGAATTGTATGTTGCGTTTTGCTGTGGTGCCTTTGAAGATGGAATGATGGGTATATCTATAGGCGCGGAATTCTTTTTTTTTTCTCTTAAACTTTTCATTGGCTTGATTGTGTGTGTGGGTGTGGCTTTGGGCGTGGGTGTGTTTGTGAAACAAAGCTGAAAGAACTATGCTAATGTGTATGTGTTTGACGAAGTTAATAGGTCTGTCTATTGTATCAGTGTGTGTTTTTGAGAAAACTTTTTTTTTTTTGGGGGGGATGTTTGGATTCAGTGATATTTTTATAAAATAATATCAGATTAATGAAAAAATGTACGATTTTAATTATTAATATTTATAAAATTTATCATTAATCTTTTCTTTTTTTTAAATTTTTTTTATGAGAGAGCTAGTTGAAAGACACACCTCGGTGTGGGTGTGGGTGTGGGTGTGGGTGTCTTAGGTGACTCCATTTCTTGACAACAAAGAAATAACAAAACTCAAGAAAGATACCTTGCCAACATGAATTTTTAATGAATAGTAATACTTTTAACAGAAAAATTGCAGAGTTTGATTTTGTAATATTAGAGTGGGTTATATCCCTCTAAATTGATCCTATGTATCCTTTTTTTCTTTCTTTTTTTTTTTTAATAAAACTTTTTTTTGGTGAGCAAAAAAAAAAATATTAACAGAAAAATTAATACAGAATCATGTAAAATTTTGAAATGTGTTCACTTTAAAAAGTAAATGCCCATATGATGTGTGATAGTGTGTGGAGGTGTGGATTTGTGAAGCCGAGAGTTAACTGACCTTAGTCAATGTGGCGTACCTTGCGTGTTTGAGAAGCCTAGTTGAAAGGCCCACCTCTGTGTTAGTAGTGTTTGATGAGATAGAAGCCCATTTAAAAGATCCATTTGAGGTGTGGGTGACTCAATTTTATATAATGACCAATCAAAAATAATAATAATAATAATAATAATAATAATAATAATAATAATAATAAAAGTTACTTCTAAATAATCGATTCATTATTGTTTTTAATTAATCAGTTTTACAGATATCTTAATACAGACCCTATTCTAGTCAGGTTATCACAGACCAAAGAGGTTTGAGTACAGACCCTATTCGAAATGTCCAACACTGCCTAACTCTAAGGACTTACTCTGGACAGGGAATGAAAGTGGGTGACGTAAACCTGGTGGATAGACCCAGACCGATCTCGTGGGTGATTAAGAAGAACTGAAAACTAGATTAACTAAATAAACAATAGAAGGGATTAATTGGAAGAAACAAAGCAGTTAGAAACAGGATACAACACCACATGGTTCTGATACCATTGACGCGAATGTAGCAAGTACAATGAAGAAGCATTGAAACAAATGAAGAACATGAAGAACATGATCAGAAAGCACTAATAAAATTTAATTTATTTGGACATTTTATTTGAACATAAAGTATTTAAATACAGAAAATAACTTACAATTACAATTGTAGCAACTGCAAGGATCTTAATTGAGTTACAAACAGGAAGGGGGGTAATTCTCCCTCAGAGCCCTCTGGTTTTTCAGAATATAAATTTCTAAAATGTTGAAGAGTGCCGACTGAGTTCTAATTGCTTGCAATATATAGAAAAGGAAAATACAGTAATCATGTGACTAAAAGAAGATACAGTAATCTTGTGACTTTGATTATTGATGAAAGCAGCTAGCAGCGCATGGGGTGAAGAAGATGCTGTCGGATGCTTTCGGTGGAGCAGAAACACGGGTGAACAGTTGATCATCTTTAGACAAAAGTTGACTGGATGAATAGTGAAAGTGAACAGTAACTTTTACTATTCATTACTTTCGGTGGAACACGTGAATATAGGAATCATTATAGATACAAATTAGCAGCTTTACTCAAAAGAGTATTGATTGAAACTAATTGATATCTATAGGGAATCCTATGTTGATCAGGCAAATGGGTCCTGAGCATCTTGAAACTCTGGACCAGAAAATTGATTAGTTGATTCTTCAGAAGAGTGTACACTTTCTGAACCTCCGTCTGAACTGTCTGAATCGGTTGATTGGGCCTGAGCTTGATCCACAAGTTGGCGGGCTAATTGGAGCATTTCTTCTCTGGATGACTTGGGCTTAATCTTGGATTTGACTTTGGGCTGAGTAGGAGGTGAAATGGGCTTTACCTTCACCTTGGACTTTGATTTGGATTTTGATTGGGCCGGCTGAGCAGTAACAACTTTGGACTTGGATTTATCAATGGGCTTGCTTGACTTGGGCTTGGAACCACTAGATGAGGGGCTTCCAAGGTTGATTGGAGGAAGGCTGGGCTGACTTCCTTGGCTGATTGCAACAGTTGGGTTCTGCTGGTTTTGAGCAATAGCAGGAGTTGGAGCACATTGATCAAGAGGGAATTCTTCTTGAACAATTTCAAGAATTCTGGGCACATTATACTTAGCCCACCATTTGACTGTGTGTTGACGAGTGATTATATTATCATTAATCCCATAATGCCATTTAAATATCCATGGAATTTTGTATTTGGATATGAAAATGAGCAATAAAGGAAATTGTCTTTGATGAGCAGTGAATGGGTAGACAGAGGCAAAATAATTAATTATGTCACTGAGAGGACTAGGAAGGATATCTGAAATAGCACCATAGTGAGTCCACCATCTCAGAAACCAGGTTGGTAATTCGGATTTGAACTTTTGATCAAAGGATATGAACCAAGAATGACTAAAGGTTTCATTTTGGCACAAGAAAATCTTGAACCAGGCATCAACATAATCATGGTAGTTATATTGAATGGAGTGACCAGGTAGATCTCGAAGCTGATTAGGAGGACCCCATTCAGCTAAGGACACAATGTTGTGAATATAAATTGAATGATACAGGATCTTGTAAGCATAAACTCGATCCTGGATTGGTTTGATTAAAATGGAATGGTGATGGAGCAGAATGTCTTTGTAATAGGAAAGGGTTTTCTCTGGATGTGAGAGAATGAAATGGCATCCAGAGCCAAAATGGAATTTAGCAATGTCGTTGATGGTTTGATTCTTTGGGTGACTGGGTTCTTTGTAGAACAGGTTAGTAATATGTGATTTGGTGTACTCGGTTCGGGATGGTCTGACTTGGTTAATTGGGAGTGGAGTAACTGAGACGGATTGGCTAGAGGCAAAAGGATCAGAAGCCAATGCAGATGAGTAATCAGGTCGATAAATATTACCAAGAGTGTGATAACGGTTAACCATGTCAAGTGAATAAGATTGGGTGACTGACTCCAAAGGAGGAGGGACAATGAGTTGATTAGGTTTACTGGAGGATGGGACCAAAGCCTTGGATGGAGGCCTTGGACGAGACATCTGTTGAAATAAGAAACAATAATTAGTAGCAAAGATTAACAACCAGAAAGGAGATCTAGATAATTTTGGAAATAATGTAAATGGTTGTAATAATCATGTCGTAAAATTCGACGGGCTTGAATCTGTTGGTGAATGATGTATTGGGCTCGCTTGGTAGTGGGTTTGGTGGATTTAAGGCGATTAATACGGTAGTTGACTTATTTAATCAAGGTTTGGTAATGGGTAATTTGGGTTTTTAAATATGGAGTATGTGGAGCTGCACTCATCCCTTACCCCCCTGTAAAAATTCCCGGGTGAGAAAATCAGGAAGGGAATTTTGACAACCAGGTATATAAGTAATATCAAAATCAAAAATACTTAAAATAGATTGCCAACGGGCAAAAATTTGTTTACTAGCAAGATTTTGAACATCTTTTTCCAAAACATATTTAGCAGATTTGCAATCAACACGAAGTAAAATTTTTTGATTTAAAATATCATTTTGAAATTTTTGAATACACAAAACAGTGGACAAAATTTCTTTTTTAATAGTACTATAATTTAATTGTGCTTTATTCCAGACACCAGAATGATAACGAACAATTTGTTCAGAAGATTGAGGAGTGATTTTTTGAAGAAGAATACCACCATAACCAATATCAGAAGCATCAGTTTGAATAATTTTGAATGAATTCTCAGTAGGAATACCAAGACAAGGAAAAGTCTTAACATATTGTTTAACTTGTTGAACAATGGCAGTGTGAGTAGGAGACCAAGGAGGAGGATTATCCTTTAACCTATCAAACAAAGGTTGACAAATTTTCCTAAGGTCTTTATAGAACTCAGCAATGTAATTAAGGGAACCTAAGAACCTTTGTAATTGGGTTTTATCAAGAATTTCATCAGGAAATTTGGAAGCAAATTCAATGGATCGACTAATGGGGAGAATGGTATTTTGATAAATATCGTAGCCTAAAAACCGAACTTTAGTTTGGAACAATTTAATTTTAGGAGCGGATATAACTAAACCATGACTCTTAATAGTGTAAAAGAATGCAGTTAAATGTTTCCAATGTTCACTGACGGATTTGGAGAAAATTAATATGTCATCAATATAAACAATAGAGAAATGAGTAAAGGGGTTGAATATGTCATTCATGATATGTTGAAATTCACTAGGGGCATTTTTTAGACCAAATGGCATGACATTCCATTTATATTGACCAAAAGGTGTATTAAAAGCAGTTTTGTATCGATCTTTGGGATGAATTTGAATTTGCCAAAAATCACTTTTTAAATTAAATTTACTAAAAATGATAGCTTGGCTAAGTCGTTTAATTAAATCCTTTTTATTAGGAATAGGATATCGAATCCATTCTAAAACAGCATTTAATGGTTTGTAATTATTAACTAGGCGAGGGACACCTCGTTCTAATTCAGCATTTTTATTAATATAAAAAACAGGACAAGACCAGGGTGATTTACTAGGACTAATAATCCTATTTTTTAATAATTCATTAATTTCTTTTTTACACATTTCTAACAATTCATGATTCATTTGAATAGGTCTAGATTTAGTAGGAATTTGTTTTTCATTAAAATCCTTAATGTATGGTAACGTAACTACATGCTTTTTCCTATGCCAAAATGCAGTAGGTAAAGATGAACAAACTGTTGATTCAAGTTTTAATTTAAATTCATTAATTTGAGAAATAAGAATTGGATCAGTTAATTGTTGATCAATTCGTTTATAATTAATTTCTTCTTTAAGAAAATTCAAATGTCTGGTTAATCTATGAATTGTGTGAGAAATAGAACAATCTTTTAATTGATTTAATTCTAACATTTCAGGTGGAAATAAAAATGTAAATGTAACGGGTTGTCCTAGAACATGGGTAGTTATGCCGTCACTAGAAGTAGTAAATGGATATAACAAAGATATAAATGGTGTGCCTAAAATAATTCTATCCGTCATATTTTTGACCAAAACAAATGTGGTTTTAAAACAAACATTATTTTGGCAAACATAGACTTTGGGTAATTTATACTTAATATGCATTTTACTACCATTAGCAGAGGTTAATTTCTCTTGACATTTTTCATAATATTTAGTAGGAAGTAATCCTTCTTGAATACAATTCAAATCAGCACCGGTATCAATTAAAGCAACTAACTCTAATTCAAAATCTTCGACAACAATTTTAATTTTTGAATACCATTTTTGCATATAGATTTTATTGAGTAAGTTTAATCGTTTGTTTTCAAGGTTAGTAGGTTGAGGTCGATTATCAAATATAAGTTTGGCGGGATTAGTATGATCAGAATCAGAGTCAGAATGATGTTCAGATTCATGAGGTGATGTATATGGATTAGGTTGAAAGTTAGTTAAACTTTGATTTAGTTTTAAAGTGATAATTTCGTCTTCTAATTTTTTATCTTTATTCTGAAGGTCACGGATAGTTTGTTTAATTTGGTTGATTTCAAATTGTAAATCTTGAAGTGTGATTTCTTTAGTTTTATTTTTAAATTTTTCTAAAGTTTTGGATAAGTTGATAATAGGTTTGGTAACCTTAGGTTTATTATCTGAATGGATGAGTAAACATTTTAATTTATCAATATATTGTTGTTTTAAATTTGGATCATCTAATTTACTAATTAAGTCAATTAAAGCAGATTCTTCTTGAGTATGTTTGGTAAGAACAGAAAGTTGTTTGACTGGTTTACAACAAACATCATTACATCCTAAGGTAATTTGATTATCTGAATCAGAATTATCACTACTCGAAGGAGAATTAGATGTAGATGGAGGAACAGAAGAGGAATCATGATCAGATTGATTTAATTGAAAGATTTCAAATAACTGAATTTTGGATTCTTCATTAATTTGGAGTTGGTTAACTCTATCTTTTAGTTTTTGTTTTTCTTTACATTTATTAGCATAATGACCTTTTTGACCACAATTATAACAGGTAATATCCTTATTAGATTTGGATTTCGGATGTGATTTAGATTTATAATGTTTCTTTTTGGGTTTGGTATAAAATTTATCATTGGATTTGGAAGGTGAATAAGGCTTTTTGTATTTATTATAATATTTGGATTTATTTTTATGCTTAGAATATTTAGTGGATTTCCTGCGAGAGGGTGCTACAGGAGGTAATCCATATTGCTCACAGAAATTGCCTAATTCATATTTAGCTTTATGTTTATCTTTAGTGGCTTTTTGACTAAGTTTAAGATCAATACACATTTTTAATCCTTCTTTTTGAATAGTGCTAAATATATCTCCATAAGTTAAATTATCATATTCAATAACACCAGTAGGTTGGCTAAGTACATCTCTAATTTTGTGAGCAAATAAACTAGGTAATCCATTAATAAATTTTTCTTTCCAAAATGATTTAGTGCAGTCTTCTCTGAGCATGACGCGAGATGTAAATACATCTTTATACCATCGAAAATCACTTAAAGTTGGACAAGTAAGATTACTAAGTTGATCATGTATGCGAGAATAAATATTAGTAGGAGTACCAATAAAATATCGAACAATAGTATAAATTAATGCATTAATACCATCAGGATGACAACATCCTATGTTTTCATCAAAAATAGGTAAACCATTTTCATCAGTTTGATTAGCATAAATTATGGATTCTCTTTGTTCTTCAGTTAAATATTTTTCCCACCAAGATTTAAGCATACCAGTGAAACCAGAAGTTATTAAAGTAACAATTTCGGATTGAGAGTATTGCGGATAATTAGAAAGATAACTATTGGAAACCATGGATAAATGATTTAATTTTTGGAGGATTTGATCTTCACTAAGGCCATCAATATTCCATTCGTATAATTTTTTAGCAGAAACAGAAAATTGATTATTAAGGTTAGCTTCTTCGAATTGAAGATCGGGAGGAGTAGGTCGAGAATACCAATTTTTGGTAGTTTGAGGATTAACTTTGGGATAATGGATTTCATTAAGATGAGAGGATTGGAATTGTTGGGCTAATTGATTGATATCATTATCACTGTCAGATTGGGTGGAAGTCGTGTCAGTATTAAATTGTTGATTTAGAATAGTGAGGCCTTTATCTTTAGAGAGTGAAGCATTATCAGATGTAGTTAATTTAGTAAATAATTTTTCAATAGCTTTGACGGTGGATTGGTCATTAGTAATTAAACTAGTTCGTTTAGAACGATTACTAGGTAAATTAAGTAAAGGGGACTCTAGAGGTTGTGTCGTGGGTGTAATGTGAATAGATTCTAAATTGGTTTCTATCTTATCTAATTGTTTACCAATAGTATTTAAACATTGATTAGTATAATTATTTTGTTCAATGACTCTTTTGATTTCAGTATCATCTCCAGGTAATTTGAAAGGAGAAGCAGGAATGTCAGAACCTTATTGTTTGAGAATGATTTTCTCAAGAGGAGGGTGACTAGAACTAACAGTTGTGGATTCAGAAGTTTTCCATTTATATTTTGTGATTGTATTAAGCTGTTTGTAATATTTGTCAACATATTCTAATAAAGGCAATTCAAAACCATATTCAATCATAAAATCATACCATTGTCGAGAAATTTTGGACATTTGAGCAGAAGTATATTGAGCATAGTAAGCATGTCGTTGAGTTTTATTTGCAGAAGATTTAAATTCAATAAGCAATTTATCAAGATTAGGAGTGAATTCTTTTTTGATTGTCATTAATTGAGGATTGATGGGTGGTGTAAATTCATCAAAATCGGTTTGAGTGGGAGAATTATTAGAAGCAATTTCTTCTTCAGGTAATTGTGTGTGAGTAGAATAAACAGGTTTGCTAATTTGAGAGGAAGTAGTGTTATCAATGCCTTTTAATTTACTAGTTGCAGTTTGACCAAGATGAAGTTGACTGTTTTTTCGAAATAATGGAGTATTGAAGATTTCATCTTCAGTTTCAATTTCAGTAGGGACACTAGATGTACTATGTCTAGAGGATTGACTACGGTTAAATTTAATTCGAACAGAACCATCATTGTATTGTTGAATATCTTGGATATCTTGTTCTGAGGATTGTTGTTGATTATGTTTGTAATTTTCATTGACAGTAACCCATTGGTCAGGTAAATCAACATTTTTCCATTCAATCATTTGTGGTATATTAATATGTGATTCATTGCTACTACTACTTTGAATTAAAAGAGTTTTATCTTTGGGACTTTTATGTAAAGCATGAACATTTAAATTAGTTTGCATGCATTTATAGTGGACACGATATATTAAAGCAATATTATGAACTTTTTCTTTCATGTTGGTAAATGAACCATGTAATTGAATATTTAATGTTAAAGCATCTAAAATATGTGGATCTCGTAAACTAAGTGTAAAATCAGGGAAACAATTAAAATGTACTGGACCTTTATGAAGGCCAGTTTCCATCATACCCATTAAACTGTCATTGTAATTAAGAAAACGAGCATCGCGTAAACATAATAAAACAGAGGTATTTTTACCTACAATGGTTAAGGGATTAACTCCAACTTGAATGAGACCAATATATATAAAATTGTAACCATTATTCAAATGTTTTTTAATTAATTTAGCATCAAATAATTGGCAAGTTTCTCGAGGTTTTTCTAGAGCATATACTTGTTCAATGGTTTTAACATGTAAGGCAACTTTAAAAACATTTTGTAAAAAAGTAGTTTTATAAATTTCTTTAATTTGCAATTTTGGGATATTCCATCCTGTATTAATGTGATCATTTTGTATTTCAACATCTTCTTCATTTATTACTAAGCCTTGGTTAGGTATTGAGGGCAACGTTGTTGACCTAGAACTGACTGATGAGTTACTTCTAAATAATCAATTCATTGTTGTTTTTAATTAATCAGTTTTACAGATATCTTAATACAGACCCTATTCTAGTCAGGTTATCACAGACCAAAGAGGTTTGAGTACAGACCCTATTCGAAATGTCCAACACTGCCTAACTCTAAGGACTTACTCTGGACAGGGGATGAAAGTGGGTGACGTAAACCTGGTGGATAGACCTAGACCGATCTTGTGGGTGATTAAGAAGAACTGAAAACTAGATTAACTAAATAAACAATAGAAGGGATTAATTGGAAGAAACAAAGCAGTTAGAAACACCTAACCAAGGCTTAGTAATAAATGAGGAAGATGTTGAAATACAAAATGATCACATTAATACAGGATGGAATATCCCAAAATTGCAAATTAAAGAAATTTATAAAACTACTTTTTTACAAAATGTTTTTAAAGTTGCCTTACATGTTAAAACCATTGAACAAGTATATGCTTTAAAAAAACCTCGAGAAACTTGCCAATTATTTTATGCTAAATTAATTAAAAGACATTTGAATAATGGTTACAATTTTATGCATATTGGTCTCATTCAAGTTGGAGTTAATCCCTTAACCATTGTAGGGATTGAAACAAGTAGAATGGTATCAGAGCCATGTGGTGTTGTATCCTGTTTCTAACTGCTTTGTTTCTTCCAATTAATCCCTTCTATTGTTTATTTAGTTAATCTAGTTTTCAGTTCTTCTTAATCACCCACGAGATCGGTCTAGGTCTATCCACCAGGTTTACGTCACCCACTTTCATCCCCTGTCCAGAGTAAGTCCTTAGAGTTAGGCAGTGTTGGACATTTTGAATAGGGTCTGTACTCAAACCTCTTTGGTCTGTGATAACCTGACTAGAATAGGGTCTGTATTAAGATATCAGTAAAACTGATTAATTAAAAACAACAATGAATCGATTATTTAGAAGTAACTCATCAGTCAGTTCTAGGTCAACAACGTTGCCCTCAATACCTAACCAAGGCTTAGTAATAAATGAAGAAGATGTTGAAATACAAAATGATCACATTAATACAGGATGGAATATCCCAAAATTGCAAATTAAAGAAATTTATAAAACTACTTTTTTACAAAATGTTTTTAAAGTTGCCTTACATGTGAAAACCATTGAACAAGTATATGCTTTAGAAAAACTTCGAGAAACTTGCCAATTATTTGATGCTAAATTAATTAAAAGACATTTGAATAATGGTTACAATTTTATGCATATTGGTCTCATTCAAGTTGGAGTTAATCCCTTAACCATTGTAGGGATTGAAACAAGTAGAATGGTATCAGAGCCATGTGGTGTTGTATCCTGTTTCTAACTGCTTTGTTTCTTCCAATTAATCCCTTCTATTGTTTATTTAGTTAATCTAGTTTTCAGTTCTTCTTAATCACCCACGAGATCGGTCTAGGTCTATCCACCAGGTTTACGTCACCCACTTTCATCCCCTGTCCAGAGTAAGTCCTTAGAGTTAGGCAGTGTTGGACATTTCGAATAGGGTCTGTACTCAAACCTCTTTGGTCTGTGATAACCTGACTAGAATAGGGTCTGTATTAAGATATCTGTAAAACTGATTAATTAAAAACAACAATGAATTGATTATTTAGAAGTAACTCATCAGTCAGTTCTAGGTCAACAACAACCCCCTCTCTGGAATAATCAAGATTGGAGCGGTGGTCAATCTAACTTTCAGCTCTTGGAACGACTTTTCACAAGTCTCACTCCATACAAATTTGACTCCCTTCCGAGTCAATCTAGTCAACGGCGAAGCTAACCTGGAAAAATCCTTCACAAACCGACGGTAATACCCTGCTAACCCCAGAAAACTGGGGATCTCAAACACACTCTTAGGCTGTGCCCAACCTTGCACTGCCTCAGTCTTGGATGTATCAACAGACACCCCTTCCCCGGAAACCACATGGCCTAAGAATTTGACTTCTTCTAGCCAAAACTCACACTTCCCAAACTTGGCATATAGCCTATGGGCTCTAAGCAACTCAAGCACCACTCTCAAGTGTTCCTCGTGCTCCTCCTTAGAAGGTGAATAGATAAGAATGTCGTTCACAAAAACGACTACAAAACGATCCAAGAATTCCCGGAAGATCCGGTTCATCAAGTCCATAAAAACTGCCGGTGCATTGGTAAGTCCAAATGGCATCACCAGAAACTCATAATGGCCATACCGCGTACGGAATGCCGTCTTCGGAATGTCCTCCTCCCTGACCCTCAACTGGTGGTAACCCGATCTCAAGTCTATCTTAGAGAAACAACGGGAACCCTTCAACTGGTCAAACAAATCATCTATACGGGGCATAGGGTATTTATTCTTAACCGTAGCCCGATTTAACTTCCGATAATCGATACACAATCTCAAGGCACCATCTTTCTTTTTAGCAAAGAGGGCCGGTGCTCCCCACGGCGAAACACTAGGGCGAACAAAGCCCTTATCTAGTAATTCCTGGAGCTGAACTTTCAACTCAATCAACTCTGCTGGAGCAAAACGGTAAGGTGCCATAGAAATCGGCGCCGTGTCGGGCACTAAATCAATAGAGAACTCAATCTCCCGGTGAGGTGGCAAACTAACGAGGTCCTCGGGAAAGACGTCCGAGTACTCACAAACTACCCTCGGCAACACAGTCTGGGTCTCATCACACTCACCACTCTCAAAGCTAGCAAGTAAACCACTAAGCTCACTCCGCCCTCGCGGATCATACCCCGGTGGCACAACACTACCAACCCGGTCTCCCAAGAAATGGAAACACTCCCTGCTCACGGTACAACAAGTAACCCTCTGGCGGTAGCAATCAATAACTGCCCGGTATGACGATAACCAGTCCATATCCAAAATAACATCAAAGCCCTTCATGGGCATAACTACAAATGGAAATGGAAGCCTATGGTCGGCGACCTCTATATCACAACCTCTACATCCGTGTTTCAAGATCAACTCACCCCCAATAGGTGACACTACACAAATAGGAGATGCTAATAGTGCTAACTCCAACTCCAACACAGATGCAAATACAGCAGATACAAAAGAATGAGATGCACCCGTATCAATCAACACCCTAGCAACCGAATTGCAAAACAGAAAAGTACCTCTCACTACTGATGGAGCCGGTACTAGGTCCTGCGCGGTAACAGCATACACGCGCCCTGTAGGCCCCTGATCAACCTGCTCACCTCTAGGAGCATACAACTGCTGCACTGACTGGGACGACGAAGCCCCCGGATTGGCCCTCGAGGCCTGCACAGACTGAGCTGGATGAAATCCCTGCGTCTGTCTAGAACCAGACGCTCCTGAAGTGGCACTCAACTGTGGGCAGAACCTTTTCAGGTGCCCAGGCTGTCCACACTGATAACAAGACAAGGGCTGACCCCTGCCTGAACTCTGACTCTGCGGTCTAGCTGAAGAAGGTGCAGCTCTCTGACCTCCGCCCTTCAGCGGGCAAACCGAAGCCTTGTGACCCAGCTGGCCACACTTGTAACAAGTGAACTCTCCCTGATTGCCTCTTCCCGAGCCTGCACTCGGCACTGGAAAGGTCGATCTAGAAACTCCACCCTGAGACTGCTGAGGGTTATAACCACTCTGTCTCCTGCCATCACCCTGGCCCTCTTGGCCCCTCTTGGAGCCTCTATGTTTCTCCTCATTCTCCTCTTGCATCATAAGCTCCATGTGAGCTGCAGCATCTACCAAATGTCTATACTCCCGAATATAAGAACCACCAACCCTCAACTTGAGGCCACGCCTCAACTTCCGCTCAAACTCGTAGCAACGGCGTTTCTCTGTCGCCACAAGTTCAGGCGCAAACCTGGACAAGCTAGTAAACGTAGCCTCAAACTCGGCCACAGTCAAACCCTCCTGTTTAAGCCGGCTAAACTGATCTCTCAGCTTTTCCCTAGCAACTGCAGATAAGAATCTCTCCTGGAAAGCATTTACAAACGCCTCCCATGTACCACCCACACGGACCTTCTCGTATTTCCACCATTGACCCGCATCTCCCTTCAGCTGGAAGGATGCCAAGGTCACTTTCAGTGCTCCATCCTCGATGCCAAGCATCTCGAATGTCTTGCTCATTTGTTCTAACCACTCGTCTGCCTTCAGTGGTTCCTTTGGATCCCCAACAAACTCCTCCGGGTTAGACCGGAAGAACTCCCTTTTCAAGAAGGAAGGCCCTGCCTCAACTGCCTGATTTCCAGCCCTGAGAATACCCAAGGCTCCTGCTATCTCTCGGGCCAAAGCACTTATAGCCTGCTGACCCGCTGGCTCGGCCACATTGGCCTGACCAACTCCCTCCTGTACTGCCGGAATCTCATCCGGTATAGGCACTTCCTGTTGCCTAGGCCTACCACGCCTACCACCTCTTCCTCGTCCTGACATCTAATAAAGGAAACGAAGAACCATTAGCACATTAAAAAAAAAAAAATGTGCCGAAACTAAACACTCGCGTCCTAATGCATGGACAACTGTAATTCATTCCACGTAAGCACATAAACACATAAGCACTTACGAATTTCATTTCCGGATAATGATAGTCCCGAGGCGTTACTAGAGTTCCGGTTAGAAACAGCATTGATCAAGTGCTTTTCCAACAAGACTCCCAGAAACCCAAGGATCCAATCAACATCCTAGAAATTAAATCCCATACCCAAATAATCACATAAGCATGTTATCAATTTAAACACATAGCATATGACTCTACATCTAAGTCTCTATCAAGCGAGACAAACCCATTGTGATTCTAATCACTTCCCACGTACCCAAAGTATTCGAACCCGGTACGCTCTGATACCAAGTTGTAACGCCCTCAAAATAATAACATTATACCCACAATATTGACATATGTAAAGGCTCATCATTCTTTCATTTAACAGAATAGTTCATTACAAAAGTATTACATGTTAACAACAAAAGCAAATGCCCTATGGGCTTACAGCTTTCCAAGTTAACACTTGGTTACAAAAAAAGAGTGCTAACTCATTTACACATTAAGCCCTTGGCTTGAATCTACATGTAATACACCAAAAGGAAACAACACCAAAAAGTCTGACAACCGCTAGCCTCCCAAGCTATGTCCTTGGAGGTGGCATGCTACCTGTACCTGAAAATGATGTTCCCATATAGGGTGAGCCACAGCCCAGTAGAAATACACTAAACCAGTTATGAATAATGACTAAAAGATTAGCAGTTGATAGGTGGCCAACACTTTACACTTTCATTCTCCATTTCCTTACAAATTCTCAATTTATAACCATGGCTCAGAACTTGGCCAACAACTCATGTGGGACAGTAACTCATGTCCAACAATTTCCCATTTCACAAAAGACAAGCATACTAGCTATATCAATACTTCCAAAGACATGCATAAGAGCAATATCACACTTCCAAAGACAAGCATATGAGCTGTGTCAACACATCACTAGATAAGCATATGAGCTATATCTCTGGAGTCCATCCCCTATCTTCTCCCAAACAACATCCGGTTTAGAGGTCCATCCCCTATCATCCCCTAAACCGTGGAGTACATCCCCTATCTCCTCCAACACAACACACAATGCATATAAACAATTATTATACACATCAATCAATACATAAATTTAATGTATTCCTTCAGCCGTCACACTCAATGACACATTTCAATGATCAGTTTTAGTTTGCCTAATCATCATGCATTGTCTATAACAATCAAGACTATCATCCACCGATAGCCCAAAGCAGTTATTTCTATACAGAAAATAAATGCAACAAATGGATATAAAATCAACATTTCAATTCGGTGAGTGATAAGTAATTCAACTACACCCTTTAATCCCATACACTTCCAATCTCAACATTCCTACTTCAATTCCTCATTTCTTACAATTAATTATCCCAATTAATTAATCAATGTAATTAGGGCATTTTCCATAATTAACATTACAACCCTTAGGTTCCATTTTCTATCACTATTTCAACATTAATCCCATGTTTCTACACCAAACATGCCTATAGGTTCATTATAAATAAAACCCAAACTTTTGTAAAATTACACAAAGGCCCAAAGTTTTCTCAAAATTACACAACAACTTCCAACACATCAAAATGCTAAAATTTAAAGACAAAATCCATAAAGAGGAGTAGGATATCCCTACCTCAAAGTTTGAGCTCAAATGGAGATGAAGACCCAACACCCAACTTGCTCCAAAACCAAATATTTTCAGATTAAATCGAAGCCCAAGTCACCCTCTATCTTTTTAACAAAGCACTTAGGGTAGGAAATCACCCTAGGTAGATCAAATCTTAGAGAGCGAGTAAGTTTAGAGAGAGAGGGTCTCGAATTTTAGGGTTTGATGGATGAAAAGTTTTGAAAAAGTGAAGTTTGGTTCGGCTGCTGCTAACTGATATAAACAGGCTCGCTCGAGCGAAGCCTTGGTCGCTCGAGCGACCAGACACAAGAAACTGCCCTCGCTCGAGCGAAGACACGCTCGCTCGAGCCAACAGTTCAAATCCTCCGATTTGCAACACGACGCTCGCTCGAGCGAAGAACGAACCAGATCGCTCGAGCGAAGAAAGCTCGCTCGAGCCAAGAAATGCAACCTTCAGGTCTAAGCCAGACGCAATCGCTAGCTCGAGCGAAACCACTCTGGCTCGAGCCACCAGACACAAAAACCAACTCTCGCTCGAGCGACCAAACCCTCGCTCGAGCGACCAACCAAAAACAGAAGCTTGCTCGAGCGAAGAACAGCTCGCTCGAGCGAAGACCCAAAATTCTGGGCAGCAACACTTGGCTCCCAAACACAACCAACCTGTAACAAACCTGCCCAATACATCCTATAACTCAAATACAAAGTAGGAAAGGATGTAAACAAGACAATACTCAACTACTAACATCCACGGACACATGTCCGGATCACTGTACTACAAGGGGTAAACCCGGGATCGCTATACAAGGCCTCCATCCAAGGCTTTGGTCCCATCCTCCAGTAAACCTAATCAACTCATTGTCCCTCCTCTTTTGGAGTTAATCACCCAATCTTATTCACTTGACATGGTTAACCGTTATCACACTCTTGGTAATATTTATCGACCTGATTACTCATCTGCATTGGCTTCTGATCCTTTTGCCTCTAGCCAATCCGTCTCAGTTACTCCACTCCCAATTAACTAAGTCAGACCATCCCGAACCGAGTACACCAAATCACATATTACTAACCTGTTCTACAAAGAACCCAGTCACCCAAAGAATCAAACCATCAATGACATTGCTAAATTCCATTTTGGCTCTGGATGCCATTTCATTCTCTCACATCCAGAGAAAACCCTTTCCTATTACAAAGACATTCTGCTCCATCACCATTCCATTTTAATCAAACCAATCCAGGATCGAGTTTATGCTTACAAGATCCTGTATCATTCAATTTATATTCACAACATTGTGTCCTTAGCTGAATGGGGTCCTCCTAATCAGCTTCGAGATCTACCTGGTCACTCCATTCAATATAACTACCATGATTATGTTGATGCCTGGTTCAAGATTTTCTTGTACCAAAATGAAACCTTTAGTCATTCTTGGTTCATATCCTTTGATCAAAAGTTCAAATCTGAATTACCAACCTGGTTTCTGAGATGGTGGACTCACTATGGTGCTATTTCAGATATCCTTCCTAGTCCTCTCAGTGACATAATTAATTATTTTGCCTCTGTCTACCCATTCACTGCTCATCAAAGACAATTTCCTTTATTGCTCATTTTCATATCCAAATACAAAATTCCATGGATATTTAAATGGCATTATGGGATTAATGATAATATAATCACTCGTCAACACACAGTCAAATGGTGGACTAAGTATAATGTGCCCAGAATTCTTGAAATTGTTCAAGAAGAATTCCCTCTTGATCAATGTGCTCCAACTCCTGCTATTGCTCAAAACCAGCAGAACCCAACTGCTGCAATCAGCCAAGGAAGTCAGCCCAGGCTTCCTCCAATCAACCTTGGAAGCCCCTCATCTAGTGGTTCCAAGCCCAAGTCAACCAAGCCCATTGATAAATCCAAATCAAAGTCCAAGGTGAAGGCAAAGCCCATTTCACCTCCTACTCAGCCCAAAGTCAAATCCAAGATTAAGCCCAAGTCATCCAGAGAAGAAATGCTCCAATTAGCCCGCCAACTTGTGGATCAAGCTCAGGCCCAATCAACCGATTCAGACAGTTCAAACGGAGGTTCAGAAAGTGTACACTCTTCTGAAGAATCAACTAATCAATTTTCTGGTCCAGAGTTTCAAGATGCTCAGGACCCATTTGCCTGATCAACATAGGATTCCCTATAGATATCAATTAGCTTCAATCAATACTCTTTTGAGAAAAGCTGCTAATTTGTATCTATAATGATTCCTATATTCACATGTTCCACCGAAAGTAATAAATAGTAAAAGTTACTGTTCACTTTCACTATTCATCCAGTCAACTTTTGTCTAAAGATGATCAACTGTTCACCCGTGTTTCTGCTCCACCGAAAGCATCCGACAGCATCTTCTTCACCCCATGCGCTGCCAGCTGCTTTCATCAATAATCGAAGTCACAAGATTACTGTATCTTCTTTTAGTCACATGATTACTGTATTTTCCTTTTCTATATATTGCAAGCAATTAGAACTCAGTCGGCACTCTTCAACATTTTAGAAATTTATATTCTGAAAAACCAGAGGGCTCTGAGTGAGAATTACCCCCCTTCCTGTTTGTAACTCAATTAAGATCCTTGCAGTTGCTACAATTTTAATTGTAAGTTATTTTCTGTATTTAAATACTTTATGTTCAAATAAAATGTCCAAATAAATTAAATTTTATTAGTGCTTTCTGATCATGTTCTTCATGTTCTTCATTTGTTTCAATGCTTCTTCATTCTACTTGCTACATTCGCGTCAATGGTATAAATAAATTATTATTATTATTATTATTATTTTATAAAGAAAATGACACCTTACTTACCTGGTCAATATGAATTTTCCACAAGTAATTAAATAATATTCAAAATAATATAATAAATTTTAATTTTACCACTTTAAAATAAAATGTCTATTATGTTGGCTTACATTTTCAAAAGAGTAATAGTATACAAAAATGAATAAATAAATAATTGTATAAAAAATTTATACAAAATTATATGACTTCTTGTGATAGTTTCATTTCCAATCAAGAAATCATCTATTTTCGTTATAATTTAAAAAATGTGACTAACATATAATTTTGGATATGTTTATTTTATAAATTATTTTTCCTTTTAAACTATTATAATTACATTATTTTTGGCCTGATTTGGCATATTCCAGATAATCTAAAAATTCAAAAAAATACTAAAAAAGTTAAAAAGTTATCACTATTCACAAAAAAAAATAAAAAATTTACACAAAAATTATAACAACTCAGTCTGACATCCCACAGACTTTTGCTGAGTTTTTTGAAAAAATTGCACAGGCGGGGTGCACAAACAACATGGTGCTGTTCGGCCCTAAGGGGCCCATCACGGGTCCCGTTTTGATAATCTGAACTATTTAATGTGTAGAACTCGTCGAGTACTATATGTCTGTAAAAAATCACGTTGATCAGATATCGCCAACTACATAATCAAATCAGTTTTGTATAAAAAAATAGATGGTGTTATATTTAACGGTTGAAAAAAACTAATCCGATCAGATAGCTATCGATATCCGATCAACGTGATTTTTTATAAATATATAGTACTCGACAAGTTCTACACATTGAACGGTTTAGATTATCAAAATAGAACCCCGTGATGGCCCCCACGGGCCGAACAACACCGTCCAATGCAATATTCGAAAAATAGGTAACCATTTCTTATATCAAATCACTCTGCCCAGACGATACGGCCGTACTACCTACTCTCCCTAACTTCTCCTACACACTAATTTATACAGTTTTTTAATACACATTTTTTCGTAAAAAGTCAAAAAATTAACCCAAATAATCATTTTTTTTTCCTCAACTTTTTAATCTAAAAATTCAAAAAGTACATTCCAAACAACTCCTCAGTTTAAAAAAATATGTATTCCATCAAATTGATTGCGTTGCGTGTGAAAACAAAGCCCAAAGAGGCATATTCCATGTGGGTGTTTGGGTTTATGGATTTTTGAAGCGGAGTTGAAAAGCCCACCTCAGACCGTGAAGCCGATTTACATGGGAACTCATATTTTCTGACAATAAACTTTTATGTAATAATTTTGTATTGGGAGACCTTGAGGGCCCAGGCAGACCGGGCTTCTATTGCAATTATCTAAATCGTTTATTTTATAAAATTTTTAATGTATATAATTCATAAAAAAATATTAAATTGATTTGATAATTATAACATTTTTATTTTATATATTTATCTTAAAAAAATAGATAATCTATTTTAAAAAATATACTTATTGTATATTTTTTCAATTATTTAAAAATCTATACCAAACAATTTGCATTAGCTTCTAATCTAAATTGACGTGATAAAAACAACTTTAATAAGTTGAAGAAAAAATAATCACCATGTTTATTTTTAGTTTTTTGAAAACGCTTTTTAGAAAATTTTGCTTTCTTATTTTTCGTTTTTTTTTAACTAACTTTTTTAAATATTTTAAGCAAATTTTTTTTTTAATTTTTAGTCACACCAAAAATAAATACACTTAAAAAATATAATTTTCATGAAAAAAATCTTTAAAAAATTCACTAAATACCAAAAATATAAATACAAAAAAAAATGAAAATACAATATATTTTTCGTATTTTTGTGTATTTATTAATTTTTTAAAATAAAAAAACTTAGTTTTCAGAAAACTGAAACCAAACATACTGAATAATTATCCTAAAATTAACAAAAGAGTGTATTAAGATTTTATTTAGGGCAAATTACACTAATAGTCTTTATTTTTTATCCCTCCTATTATTTTAGTCCCTATACTTTCAATTGATTTAATTTTGACCTTTAATTTTAAATTTTGTGTCAATTTGGTTCGATTGGCAACCCCATTAAGATTTCTTACAAAAAATTTGTTAGACAATCTTCAATGTATCCAATGAAAGATGTTAATGTATATATGGTATATATTTCTACATCTATTAGGTATTGATTTCCTAGATATATTAGGTATTGCCATAGTTAGGTCTCTCATAAGATACTCTTTCTCATAGTTAAACTTCTAGTAGGATACTCTTTCTCGCCTATATATACAGGCCTTCTATTGTATAGGCAAATTCATTCAGTACAATGCATATTATTTCCTCTCTCTCTCTCTCTCTATACTATTCTAACATGGTATCAGAGCTATAGGTTATACTCTTGGTGTTCTTCGCCTTACTGGCGGGAGGCCAAGGCAAGCCGCCTGCCAGACTTCAATCTATTCCGTTATCATATTTTTCTGTCAATATCGCTTTATGGTAATATTTTCCTTTGTCCGCTGGTTTATTAACATTTACCCAAGTTGTCCCTTGGTGTACCACTCAATCCAAACTGCCTCCTCTGGCGCACAATCCAAACTGTCCCTCTGGCACACAACCTAAGCCACCCCCTTTGGCACACAATTCAAGCGGTAATTCTATGGGAAAAACCTAGGGTTTTCAAGTGGTAATTCTATGTTTATGGAGTCAATTAATTAGTATTAGGATATTAGAATGATTTCTAAGTTATCAAAATCGATCGGGGTTTGCGAGTTTTCAGTTGGTGCATGTATTTTGATCCTAGCGTTAAAATTGCAATTAATTAAGAAATTAAGCGATTTCAAAGAAATAATTTAAAAGTAAGGGACTTAATAGGGTTTACAAAAGTTAGGGGTCTCACAACCTATCCCCCTTAAATAAATTTCGTCCTTGAAATTTCAGTCATTCTTCATGTCTCAAATTGTTGTGGACAATTGCGTCCTAGTGCTGGCAACGTTTTTTTTAAAATCATTCAGATCATCTTCTCCTTTTACGTTATTCTCTGTTTTGTCTAGAGTCGTCATTAGTCTTATTCTAATAATAGCATTTTGAATCGAATTCCTCCCTGATTAATGACTAAGGAGATAAGCTAATCTCCCGCGCTTCTTGAACTATTCGCTATATGGGTAATAACACTGCTGCTCTAGTGTGAGGGTTTGTATTGCCAATTTCCTGATGTGGCGATCTACACTTTCCATTGTGTTTGTTGATTTGTTGAATCATTAATCTATCCCTCTTAAATAATAAAAGCATTCTGTTTGATGGGTAAGTCATCTCCTTTTATTGGTAATTATCAATAATAGCTAAGGTACGTGTAACAATTCTATTTTTAAGATAAGGTCGGAGTAGGGTATCTTCATGTCCTAGAAAATTAATCGTACACATCTTCTCTAAGTTAGTCATTAATCATATCCATCCATTCTTGTCTATGCCTTACATAAGGTGCTAATGTGGTCTGGTTTCTAGTGTTTTTTTTACTTCTTTCTGTATAATTGTTGTCCCTTTCTATCTTGGAGTATGGTGTTGTATTCTTCTGGTTGCTCTTTTCTAGTCCTTCATGAAGTCGGGTTTTTATTCCACAAGATCCAAATCCTCTTGGATTCTACCTCCTCTCATTTTGAAGTCAATGTTGTGTCAATTATTTCCACAAAGATGGTAAGACTCCTCCAAAA